>JAQMYG010000007.1:9687295-9697393 GCA_030014215.1 Clariallabes teugelsi
CCGATTCCGATGCCAGATTTTTTTGTGGTATCGGCAGCATTTCCGATACCAGTATCGGAATCGGAACAACCCTAATCGTAACACTGCCTCCAGATGGCTTGTTCAGTGGCATGATGAGTGCATCATTTCATGCGCTTCCCTTCTTACCCTGACGCGCCCATTGCTCTGGAAGGCGAATCTGAGATCATAAGACCACACTTTTGAAATGCTCTTACTTCTACTGTTAAACATTTTATTTATCCTGTCTGTTTTTATCATGCATTACCATTTATTAAGCATTTAAGTGATCTCTATTAATGAGATGTATACATTATTTAGCCTGTAAGGACTGTGCTGAACCTTCAACCTTCAAGTCCACATTTCCTCCATGAAGGTTGAAGGTTCAGCACAGTCCTTACAGGTTAAATAATGTATACATCTCATTAGTTCTTAGGTTAAGAACTGTTCATTTCAATTATTGTTTTCAGTGCTCAGTTTGGGGGGCAAAAAGTGTCCTCTAAAAAAAAAAAAAAAAAAAAAAAACAAACAAAGGATAAATATACTTCATGTTAGTTTTTCGTGTTGTACATTCCACATCTGGGTATAATAATTTAAAGATGCATTTTTAACTGCATTATAATCCTTAACACTACTGATAAGGTACTACACAAGAGGTGACGCTGAGCAAGCAATGAGATTTATAAATGGAACCAGACTGGACGATCGCATCATTAGAACAGATTGGGATGCTGGTTTTAAAGAGGGGCGTCAGTACGGTCGGGGCAAATCAGGCGGTCAGGTAAGGATATGCCTTATGAATGCACACCCAGTGACCACTTTAGTGGGAACACCTGTAAATCTGCTAAAATACAGTAAACCTGAAATACTCAAAAGAGCCTGTCTAGTACGAACAACCTTGCAGTTATTGGTCACTGAGCTTGCACTTTCCTTTATTTGATGTCAACATTAATAGCAGGTGAACTTTTCTGAATGATTTTATCAGTGTGTGCTGCTACCACATACAGTATTTGGTTGAAAGGAAAAAGACATTAACATTCCCAATAAGGTGGCCAATGAGTGTCTTTATATTTTTAAGGATGTCATTTGTAAGACTTGGTGTTTCTTGTCTTTTCCAGGTGCGAGATGAATATAGACAGGATTATGACCCTGCAAGAGGTGGATATGGAAAACTAGCTCAGCTACAAAGGGGCCCAGATGGACAAAAATTTTAGTCATTCCTAATTAGCAGGGACATTTGAAAAGGAAGCTATGGATTTTTTTTTTTTTTTGGAGGGGGGGAATGTACATATTAACTATAGCATAAGTCAAAGGTTTTATGAGGGAGGAAATGACCATCCATATGATTTGGAGAAACAGATTGATGTGGCTTATTGGATTCGCCCTTTATTTCTTTTGTAATAAAACAAGGTATTACCTTTGCTTTGTCTGTGGATAATTGGGTCATTGAAGGAAATGCTGAATCCTTGCAGAGTTTTGTTGTGGTGTCAAAGCTTATAATTTGTATCAGTCCACCATCTAAGTGAAATAAGAGTTAAGACTCATAGCATGTTAACAATAATGTTTTATAGGGTTGTTTAAATAATGACAAATAGTAGTCAAACAGAAGAAAACAAATTTCACTGAGGTCAAATTTTGTAGTTACACTTCAAGTAACTAGAAATACAGTATCCCACAAATTGATGTCTAACCTTTATAAGTCATAACAGTTGGTCATTCTGGCTGTCAACAAGAACTGTAATGGACAAGTACAGCTGTAGCATACTGTGTCAGCTCAGTACACAGTAAAGCTTTATTTATTTTTTATAAGTGTAAGGCTATCATTAATACAGTTCCTGTCAGTGTATTGGGAGTATACAGCAGCCTTCATGAAGAAAAGCATGTTGTATCTGGTTGAAGTACATATGTAATTTTAACCCAAAACACAAACTTGACCCATTTAGATACATGATTCTTTCATAACCATGTTTACCGTGAATGTAAAACACCTGGAATTCAAAACTTAGACGACGTGCTACAGGAACTGTCAGATGACACTGCATTTTAAAAAACGTTAAAGCATTTAAAAGAAAGTGTCTAGAGTGCTTCTAACAAAGTATGAAAGATAAAAAGAATACGGCCCATGATGAAAGCATGGTCAGGCTGAGATTTCTAAGGGAATTCTTTACATATCAAGTTCTGTGGGAATTAAAAAAAAAAAAAAAAGATTCTTCATGTTAACAGAACATTCATTTAAATGTTTGCCTTTTTTTTTTGTTCAAATTCTGTTTGTACCGCATACAGAATGCGGCAAGAATATAAAATGCAGATCCTTCAAGTTTACATGCTGTGTATCTCACACCGCATAGTTGTGGAAAAGGGACCTGCGAGAACCACTTACTTTGGGGCACGGTTAAAAACAACTGAACAAGCTGTAAAGGCTTAAGGACAAACAAACGTACAAAAAGATTTATTGTTTTTTTTTCTCTCCTGTTTTTTTTTCACATGATTGTGAAAAATAGCCTTTTAATAGCCAGCAGTTAAATCCGTCTGTGGACCACGCGCAGAAGGCTGAGATTTTGGCATCTCGAGTCAGTTTCTTGTCCGGGACAACAAAATGACGATTTCTCTCCATGACCTGCAGGTCGTCTTCCATCATGACCAACAACAATAACCAATAAAATAAAATAATCCATTAACCAGGATGAACGAACAATGTGAAAACCTTAGACCAGTTTTTGTAAGTCTGCGAGCTTGCAGTCACAGAGTTCTTTGTATATTCTTTTGCGCACTTTAGGCATGTCCTCTTGTGTGAACTGCAATGGTTCTTTAAAGGCCAGGCACTTGCAGTACTGTAGAAAGACAGGGAAAAAAGTAAATAGGAAGTATGTAATAAGGGGGAATACAGTGGTGCCGATTTTACATGTGTTATATATTACTATGTTATATAGAGAAATAAAGGCTTTTAGCTTTTACTCTCATAATTGTCTTCGAAAGTCATACTTGATAGACCACTGGTTTAAATCCAAATACACAAATATTAGAGATGGGGGAAAAAAAGAATTTAATAAAATGATACTTTTGTGTGGCAACCTATTGCCACTCTGACTGAAATAGATTTAAAAAAAAATATTTTTACGTTTATAATAGAGATAAACCGGTGGATCGGCCAGTGACCAGGATTGGCTGGTTTTCAATTTGATTGCCCGCGACTGGCCGATAAGCCTCAAATATAGCTGATTCTGAACCGAGCACAGAAATTTTTAAGTGGCGCAACAGAAACATTTTTATGGCATTACATTATAAAATATCTGCATCTTAAAAGCTTCAGATCTGCCTTTTTCTCTGATCTTTGTGCGCGAATTAGTCTCAAACCCACTTATTACACACGCTTACCCAAGTCTCAAAACACGGCTTGCATTAATTTGTTGAAAATCAGGTGTTAGAACCACTGTATGCCCTCGCTGGATGCTGCACATGCCTGTCTGTTGTGACTTTCACCTAACACCTGTCAGATTTGATTTGGGCTTACCACTACTTTAGCTAAAAAGGCAGAAACTTGTGGTTTTCAGGTGTCTTGCATATCATCGTAGATACACCTCAAAAATCATAAATGCCATGATTACAGCATAAAAAAATCGTACCTCCAGAACAAAAACTCCACAATCGTTATCATTCTTCTGTTGTGGAATACCCTGAGGAAACAAATTGAAAATACAATGAAAAAAATTTAGTCATCCCTTTATAACAAGCCCAGCATCTTAGTATACATTTCCAACTTAGAATGTGATATAACTGACAAATCTAACTGTGTGAAAACTAATGCTTCCCACTGACTGCTGGATTTTGGATTAAAAAATTCTGAGTTAAAAAGTTATTTGCCTCCACTGACACAAACCTTGTTGACGGTCATCTTCCAGCCTTTCTGAAGAGCAGCATGTTTCTTTTCTTTTGCCTCTGCTATGATATATTTCAAAATGTTCTGTTGAATAGAATACATTTACATTTAGTGAAATTAATAGCAGTAATGTCCTGCATGCAATTAAACTTTCATATTAATGAAACCATTGTAGTGTGTTATAGTTCCCAGCATTCCACATTATCTAAGCTCAATAATAAATAAAAAATATATTAATAAAAAATAATAATGGGGAAAAAAGGCCTGCATTAAGCAAATACAACAAATAAGGAGATTATTAAAATTGGGTTTAGAACTGTCTAATGCATCATTAAAACCTGGAAGAATACTGCTGAACCAGCAATTTCACGCAAAATTTTGGTCATTTGTAATAGTGAAATTAGGAGCATTTCCACATGTACAGTGTGACAGGAACTCACAGGACCGGGACTAAATACCTGAGTGGCCCAAAACACTTTTTAGTGAGGCTAATAAAGGGGGGAAAAAAGGCTTTAATTTGCTAGGGAACATAAAGATTAGAGTTGTGAGCAATGGATAAAAAGTCATGTGGTCTGATGAGTTTAGACTGACCCTATTCTAGAGTGATGGGCATTTCAGGGTAAGAAGGGAAGCGCAAGGTACAAAAGTGTTATGATCTGGGATTGCTTCAGTTGGCCAGGTCTAGGCTCAGCAACATTACGCTGCAATAAAACAAAGTCAGCTGATGACATGAATGTACTGGAAGACCAGGTTATTTTATCTGTTCATTTTATTTCTTCCCTGATGGCATGCACATAGTGCATGACAAGAATACACAAGATTCATCTCAAATTGTCAAAGCGGGGTTCTGGGAGCATGAGTAATCTTTTTCACACATGAATTGCAAGCCATAATGAAAGTTAAATGTGGTCAAACTTAATGTATAAACAATGTGCAACTTTTTTGGTAATCTTATAAAAGAAATCAGTCAATAAGTCCCACCGTGTAAAAGGTCTTCAGGACTTTTCCCCATCTTGGTTAAATAACCACCTGAATTTTGTTTTAAAAAACAATAAAAAAAGGTCCAGCCCATCATGTTTAATTGCTTACTTCAACGGCAAACTTGAACAATATTCCTTGGGAATCATAGAAGTTTATGTTTTGTTTGAGGACGTCCACAGTAATCAGGGACCAGTGGATCTCCAAGTGGAGGGGAATCAGCAGCAGTCTTTTAGAAAACACATCCACCTACAAGCCACCCAGAAAGACAAGATTAAAAAAAACAGCAAAGACAAGATAACATTTATGACAAAAAAGGACTACGAGGTCTACACTTTTCCTGTAAGCAAGCTAACATCTGATTTGCTACTGCAAGTTATTTATTTATTTTTGGTCTGTGAGTCAAATCGACTTGTTAATGGGAGAAGAATGGCTCGTCAAACCTTGAATTGAGCAGAACTTGATGATCTGCTATTCTAGTCCATCTGTCTAAATTTTTGTTGCTCTTTGCTTTTCTGCTTATTTTGCTTCTACTGTAAACTGTGGTTATTTGAGGTATTTGGAGTTCCTGTCCTCAGCTTCCTTACTGGGATATGTGAAAAAATATATATTTTCACTGTGATCTGTGTAAGGTACATGTGACAAATAACTGAATCTTATTATATTATCTGATTAGAAGTACAATATTTTGGTTTAACATAACCAAGGTATTGGTTATAAAACGTGCAGGCCAAATTCTTATATTTGAAATTGTTTAAAAATCTTACCACACAAACATGGCTACCCTGATACTTGTACTTATGTTTAATGTTAGAGGAAATGTGTGTGTTAGTCATTTACCTTTTTTGTCCACCTTTTCACGCCTTCATACCCTTTTGCTACAAGCTGTTTGTAAAAGAAACTGTTGAAAAAATGGACCTACAAAAAATAATTAAAAAAAATTTCATTATAATTAACGAATGAGTTCCATGAGATTGAACCACGTAATACAAAAAGCATTTGTGTATTTGTTGTACCTTGTGGTTTGTTGCATCCATGATCAGTTCACCATACATGTTTATGACCTGTAATAAAACATGATAATGCAATATGTAATAATGTCAAATGACTTTAAGTATCAAAAAAACTAAGGCACAGATTAAATAAATGTTAATATTATTTTATCGCTCCCTTCCATTTTGCATCCTGCAACAGAACGCCCCCGCAAATCAATACACAGCTAACTGTTTGCGTCTCCTTCCGCTTTGTGGGTGACGTAAGCGCTTCTTCTTCGTCTGTGTTTACTGGCGGTTTGCATCCGTGTCACGCCAAACAAATAATTGCGCAAAAACATGACAAGCTTTTAACATTAATTAAAAGAAGCTTCGAGGCAGATTTTGCCTCGATCATTTTTTGTAATCAAATTACTCAAGTTACTCGAGGAATCGTTTCAGCCCTAGTTTCTTATGCATGAAGTCATAATGGCGCATTTCCATGACCTACCTGGTCATTGACCCAGTTTTGGTCTTCAAGTGTTGAGAGGTCTTCGAGTGCCAGCGTGTGCTTATTGTACGTCACTTTGAAGAAATGCATTGATGCGCAGGCCAAGCCAGCCTTGTACTTCAGCACTTCTTTGTTTATCATTTTTTTTCTGTATGAAGATATATAGAGTGTAGTAAGAAAATCAACATTCACCACCTTTGCACTGGATTTAAGAGAGACAACGTTACCTGTCATTAAAATCCGCATTCAAGTGTTTGTTCAGGTACTCAAGAATGTCTTCCTCATTCAGTGGAACAAAGCTCCCATACTTCCCATAGAAAATCTCGAGGTATTCTGGAGGACAAAAGGGAGATGATGTTAACAAAACACAAGGCAAGACCTGCAGCAGATGAACAAAGCCATACCGTGTAGATGTTCTACAATATCTTCCTGCTGGATTTCAGCTAAAGGTGGCTGTGAGATAGCATTCTCTCCTTCGGCGTCGACATGAGGCCGTTTGCAGTAACGGTGGTCCCTTAAAGCCTTCGTGTTTAGATAAACTGCATACACAGCCTGTTCAATTTCCATGGCATCATTGTCTGGGGACTGATCTGACGTCGTGATGCTGCTCTGCCCAGCAGGACATATGAAGTTTTCTTTACAGTCACTGTGTGAGGTCGGACTGCCATGCACGCAGTCCAGAGGTGTTGTAGGATCACAGTGTGGATCCAAACTAGCATGAGTTGTACTGTGCATGACAGAGCTTAGCTCTTTTGAGTCACTGAGTGGAGTGCAATCAGCATAATCGCTCTCGCTGTTAGTTTCTGGACCATTATCTGGACTGGCCGGGGTGCCGTTGTGCAGAACCGGAGGAATAATCTGTTCCCCCGGGCATATTTCAGAATGTGTTGCTTGTTGCGTTTCGCATACCGTCATGGAGTCCGTGGTGTCTGGTGTCGATGCTAAATCTACGAACGCGGAACTTAAATGGTTGTCAGTCGTCACCTCCACTTCGTTCGCCACCTCTTTCTTCTTGCGGCCGCGTTTTTTCGTGACTGGCCCGTGACCCAGCGCATGAGGTTTGGTGTTCGGCCCACAGCAGTCGCATAACTTGGGCACACGTTTTCTCCGTGCGCGGCCATTCTCCGACATCTCGGCTGGTGCCGGCTTTGCCTGGTCGGAGCTGTTATGAACTTGGACTCTCATGTCCAGCCTTGCCCATTCCTCCAGGGCCTCCCTGCTGGCCTTTGCCTGCCTGCTTCAGCAGCTATCCACCATCAGGCTCCTCCGATGTGGATTACAAGTTGGACCTGCACTACAAAAGAAAACATAATGCAATAAGATTGGTATTTTGGTCCGCCCATGTGCCATCCAGCACACTGGATGACGGATTCTCTCCATCCTGGAGATATTCCCATCGTTTCTCTGGCAGTTACTTAAGGGGTCAGGTTGCCAGCTCGAAACTCAAAATTTCACACCCTACGGGCAATTTGGGAACGGCAATTAGCCTAACATGCATGTCTTTGGACTGTGAGAGGAAACCGGAGTACACAGAGGAAACCCAACAAGCACAGGGAGAACATGCAAACTAAATGCACACAGACCCAAGGCAGGAATCAAACCCCAACCCTGGAGGTGCAAGCCGACAAGTGCTGCCAATGCTATACGAAATTGGATATAACTTGAAATACACTCAGACACTGGACTACTAAAAGAAAGGTCCCAGGTTTGAACCCCAGCATCACCAAGAAGCCTCTGTTGGGTGCTTGAGCAAGGCCCTTCACCCACAACTGCTCAGATGCATAACGAGATAAATTGGATGATGGTGTCTGACAAATTCTGTAAATTATTCATGCTCTTAACAAAATTCTAACAGAGAAGGCAATGGTGATTTTTTATTTCTCTGATAATTCGATCAAACCCTATTAACCACACATATCATACAAAACACTTTTTTTTTTATTAGGGGTGTTTAATCCATTTAATATATGCATATTAGTGAACGTTTAAGTGTCTATTAATAATAAAGTGCCACTTGGCTGCTGAGTTCACTATTGATTGTTAAAGCGCTCATCAACTTGAGAAAACTTTTCCTAGTACATCTCCAAGTACAGCACAGCTACCTTGAATAGCAACACTTTCATCTCCAGTGTGCTCTCATCTCCAATTTAAAAAAAAAAAAAAACAACTTGTGAAAATATATTACCTGACCGAAAGAAATGTATACTAAACATCACTTTATCATACCTGACTGTTATGACTGAACGCATCACAAGCTTCCATGTTAATGCACCAATGTTCACAGTTTAGCTAAACAGCTAGCGAGTTTAGCTTTTTATTAACCCCCATTGCCAAATGACTGACAAAGCTAGTCATGAAGGGATTAAATCCCTCAGAGGACTATGAAAAACAAAAACAAAATATTGTTTAAAAAAATAAAATAAAAACATACCTTGTTTGAGAGTTAGCCTAGCCGCTTAAGTGTCTAAATGGAGGACACGGTTGCTAACGTTACCGAGTTTTCCAGTCTAACATTCCAGTGCAACATAAGTATATAAGCATTAAGCAAATTGTATTCTTTGCATTTGTGCATTCGTCTCTAAACAAAGGTGTATGGTGGGGTAAAATGCTGCTAAGACAACTCGCGCCTGTAGTATTCAAATAGTAACATTTGTATGTTTATAACGGGATTTTCCGTCGCGGTAGTAAACCGACTCTGTCGCAGGGTGATTGCGTCACTCGTTTTGATCAAAAGGGTTGGAAATGTCTTCCTCTAGTGGACAGGACGTGATTCTCACTCTTCCTTTGTTTGATATCCGATTTCTGATGTCAGTCCACTTTCAACATTGTTACGTGTTTTTTTTCTCCCCCCCATTATTTAATACTAAATATCAGTAATAAAGTAAAACACTTACAATAATACTTTCAATAATATTTTGTGTTGTGTGTGTTTTCTGAAACTTTATTAAAGCTTAATGCTTTTACCTTGTAGATTAAAGCGTTTGCAAACAAAATTTCTATGCATTTGATGTGAAATAATATGTGCAGTATTCTGTTTGTAGATGAATATATTTTTAAACTTACAGAGCAATTGCCTTCTATTCTGAACGCATCACAAGCTTCCATGTTAATGCACCAATGTTAGCTAAATAGCTAGCAAGTTTAGCTTGTGGATGGCAAACATGCGTTATACAACCAAGCAATCTGAGTGGATGAGAGGCATTCCACCAGTGTTGATAATAGATAATAACAGCACTGAGTAGCTCGTCGAATGTATTCTAATAACCGTTAATTACACTAACGAGAGAGGTTTCTTCTTCTTTCTTCGTCTTTGTGTTAGACAAACCTACCTACATATATCGGGCTGTGTATGTATGCAAGCGTGCTGAGAATGAGGACAATGGTACTAACATGATAGCAAACCTACAGGGGACTGGAAAGGGGGAAGCGATTGTGCTTGAACATGGAACAAAACAATCGTTTCCAATGTGAAGATGCCGGTCGGCAGCATTAGTGAAAGCAGGTCTGTACTGGCCACCATACTGAGGAGAGAACATCTGCCACATCCAAAACCAATCACAGAAGCACTTTCAGCAAGAAAACATATCTGGTAAAGTTATGTCATTTTAACACTTCACTCCTTTCTTCTAAGTTGTTCTTAAACACATCTGAACCACTAGTGTTTTGACAGACAAAAGACAGAATTCCAGTGGCGCAGTTGGTTAAAGCACTCGCCCTATCATCTGGGATCGCAGGTTCGAATCCCGATGATGCTGTCTTCCTCT
>JAQMYG010000007.1:9705413-9732748 GCA_030014215.1 Clariallabes teugelsi
AGAGGTTACAGCATCACCCGGGAATCGAACCAGTGATCTCCGGATGATAGGGCGAGCACTTTACCACTGCGCCACTCAGAGGCCTGTAATCAAATTAATTTTGACAGAAATTTTGCATGTTTTTTTTTTTTATGTCTCTTGTCATTAAAAGAAAATATTTTCTAACAGCTTCTTTCACATTTTTCAAATTTTGCTGTCAAAGTGTTTGTTTTTTTTGTGGGGGGGTTCCAGTTCTTTCTTGGCTGATGGCTCTTTTCTAACATGACTTAGGAAAACCATATTTTTTAAATCCCTGGAGCCTCTCCTTATTCAGGCTGAAAGGGAAGCTACTGGGTGTGAATTTAATCATGTTTAAATGTTAATTACATTTCATGTAATATAGAGTAAGCAGTACTTTATGACGAGTTGCTTTAATATGCATGCAGTTGAATACAATGTTTAATACACATAGGCATAGAATCATGCATAATATTAATCAATATTAAAAGAAATACATTATTATTATTATTATTATTATTATTACTGCTACTAGGGCTACTACTACTACAGAAATTAATGGTATAATAGCAATACTAGATATGATGAAGAACTGTTCAGAGTAAAGTCGAACCCTGTGCTGATTTTGGAAGGTGAGCTTCTGCTGCTTTCAGCTCAGCTTAGGCTTTGAAGTTTGGTTATTCATCATAATCACGTTAATGACATTCGCATGCTTTGCGCTCTGCTTGGAGGACCGTTCCATCACAGAGTTTGTTTTACAGCTGGTTCCACTGTTTAATCCTTACCTCCATCTACACACACACACACACACACACACAGTTTCGATAGTCTGCTTGTTAACAGAAGTGCCTTGGTGTAGATCAAAGTGGCATCATTTGCTATTGTAAAGAAATCTAGTGGAACTCTGGCAGCTACTAATGGCTTTTCCGTCGTCTGGAGTTGACCTTGGGCTAGTTTCAGCTCTGCTCAGAAGTGATTATGGTTTTGCTATTCATTAAACTAGCATCTTCACTTGAGAGAGAGCTGAGGCGAGGCTTTACTTCTTGAGAGTAAGTGTCAGTGAGGAGTGGAAATAGTTGTGGGATACACAGCACATGTTAGTGTTTTCTCTTGCTCCCAGGACACATGACTCCACTTATCAGCTCATTAACAAGTCCTCAATGTCTTTCAAATGGGTTTGTTAGAGCAGACAACGTACTCATATGTGCTTCGCTTTATTCGCCCATAGAAAATTTGTACGTTCTATTATCCATCCACAACTTTTTACATTTAATTTTATTTCATGTTTTATTGGAAATTCTATACTTAGGTCATTTGTATTCTTCAAGTGCCATTTTCATTTAATTGTAGTTAAAATCGTTCTATTCTATCTTTCTTTCCTTTTTAGGTCATGGACAGTAGAACAAACATCTCAATGCATATCATAATGTGTATGGTTGTGTATGTGACAAATAAAATCTAAACTGTTCTCAGTAGCCTGAAATATTATAATGCCTGAATAGATTCTGCGTTACACAAAAATCAGCAATGAACCTAGACCTGAAGAGAATAACAGAATTATCAAAAATATTTATTTCTTAATTTTTTTAAAGAATACTAACAACACAATCATAACCCTTTTCTCTCTTAACGCCATGGATCTTTAACTTTCATTAGCCTAAATTCTGAGGAGTGTTGATCATGGCAAGTGATGGTTTTTAGTCTGTGCTGTACCTCATAGTGGTGTGCCATTAAGCTGTGGAGTGTGGAACATTTTGGCCACTAAGGGTCCGTTGCCAGCTTCAGACAGCGCCTGCACCTGCACCTTGTACGAACACTTTGGCTGAAGCTGCTCCACCCTGACTGAGCGCTGATCCTGCAAGTGAGATCACAAACTGTTACAAACAATATGGTCAAGATATATTGTTATACCAACAGAAATCACCAGATGGTCACCTGATCTTCACCAAACGCAATAAAATGAAACAAGGAAGAAACCATATCCTTAAAACGGCACAGATCCATGGCAGCAACACATCATTGGTTGATGACGATTTAAAAAAAAAGATTTGCTTATATGGAAGCCTTGCCAGTGTGTAACGCGCTTCAGACATCAAACTGTGCATTTGGGTTTTCGGATATGTCAGGCAGAACAAAAGTTATCATTACTTTTATAATGTGTAAATGTAATAACTACTGGAATATAGGAATGACCGCAAAAATGTAGAACTCTCAAAATTATATTATTATTATTATTATTATTATTATTATTATTATTAATAATAATAACAATAATAATAATATTAATAATAATAATAATAATAATAACAATAATAATTTTTGTCACAAAAACAACCAAAAACAACCAGAAAAAAACTTGTCATGTGTGGCATTTTTTTTCTTTTTCTTTTTTTAAAATTTTTTGCTCAGTCATTTTTGTATTAAAAAAATTATAAAGAAATAGCAAAACAAAAACTTTTTTAAGGGCCATAAGAAAAATGCAAACCCAAATAAATAATAACTTGTAATAAAGAGTATACAAGTGTAGAAAAGTAAAGCATTACTAAGCTTGTTGAAAGTACATTGTGAATATGAGTCCTGGGTGGAGTAAAGGCCAGTCCTTATGATCAAACCAGCAGTTTTTAGAGAAATGCCAACCTAAACGATGTTATTTAAAAATACTGTCTCTAGACACCTTACCATTACCTGACATATGTGGGTCTCTCCTAAATTGTGGGTCTCTCACACAATTGTCTAGAATGTCTTCACCGATCAGCCATAACAGTAAAAGTTCCCTATTCCCATAGCTTTTTTTTCCCTATGTGTCCCCAGGGTGGCTCTGTCCCCTTGGGGTGTGGCTCAACAGGGCCTCTGGTATGTGCTTTAGTGTCTGGTCATTGGCATGTTAATGGCGGATCCTTTGCGTGCTTTGGTTTGCGAGGTGGGGCCTCCATGGATCTCCATGGTTGTCCAGCGCATCCCATGGTTGCTCAGTCAGATTGATATCTGTGGAATTTTCAGGCTGGGTCAGTTTTGGGCTCTTTTCTCAGTCTTCTGGGTGGAAATTCTGGTGTCTTTCTATCATAGCCTTCTATGACTTTTTTTCAGCAATTTATGTTACATTAGCTTTTCTGTGGAATCGGACCAGATGGGCTGGCCTTTGGTTGTCACGGTGGTAGATGAGCCATGATCCTGTCACCACTTTAGTGGAATATAATTGATAATCAATGTTAATGTGTTAATGTGTTTTTGGAGCCAAGTCCCACTGGGCCAAAGCTGCCTTGGCTGCACAAGTGGAACCCAAAACCTAGGTGGTTTAAAGTTAAATGGTTATGGCTGATCAGTGTATTTTCTGGTTACTGTTTTCTTTAGGCAAAACATGTAAAAAGTAGCTGAAAAGAATTTAAAACTACTGGCCAGCTCCCAAACTCATGGAGTATTTTTTTAGGAGACTTATTTTAAGGTTTATCTAATTTTCATGAATATGTTTCATTTTCATCATGACAACAATCGTCAATTTATCGGCCGGCTAAATCATGACACCAAAGTGTCAAAATTCAAAACTTTGGAAATCAAATCCCAATTGATTTCTTTTGAGCTGGAACAGAGCTAAACACAAATACCTATGGATGAACATCTTCCATGACTGAATTAGTAAGAAATTTTGCACATTATGTCTTACAAAAGCTTTTCAACTTACAGGCGCCAGATTTAGTGTTTGAGAGATTTGTGAGTCTGAAGATTTGTTCACACGGCTGCTGGATATTTTGACCTGGGAGAACTGAAATCCTGTGATGGGGGTCTGGCCGGGTGTGGCCTCAGACACCTGCCAGCTGAAAAGACCTTCCAGGGAACCGTTCACTTTCTGAAACACGGCTACCAGCTTCTCGGGGCGCTGCAGCGATTTTTTCGCCTGTAGATGGCGGTCTAGGACAAAGACACTCATTATCAGAGTTGTTCAACAGACCTGCTTTTCAATCAGTTCTTCACAAATACCTATCCAAAACATATTTCTACACACTCCAGCAATGTCAACAGTTTACCTCTTGACAAACACTGAGTATTTAACCCATGTTTACCACTAAAAAGAATTTTGTAAATATGCTCAGCTAAAACCTTTAATGGAAGTCTGAGGGCAGCTGTTAGGTTGGAAGATAAATGTGTGTTGGAAATTCCGCAGAAGGATTTCATGAATGCTTCAAATATTTTTGTAAATTAAGCTCTAAATGGGTGCAAGTCTTCCTTTCAGGGAGGGGGCTACTTTTTTAAAGGGAAAAAAACAGCAGCTGTGCTTTACCAATGTTTGGGTTTGATGGCAAATAGATACCACAAACCCTTCGGAAAAGCATTAAGTGACCGAAATAACATTTTATTGTATTGTTCCAGGGTTGGAAAGTTGAATAAAACAACACGGACAACTTTGGTAGGTTCCCTTTAATAGCTAAGGCCTTTATTGTATTTGAGTTTACATCAAAAGTGTTTAAATCAAAGTCTTTGCCTTTGCCAATTTCTGACACCCAGGTTTAATAATCAATCTAAAAAAAAAGCCATTTTATTGTATGTGGTGTTTTATATCACTTTTTACTGAGCACAGACTGGGCTAGGTGAATGTTGTAGTTTTCAGTGCATCAGGCAATTGCATGAAAATCCTCTTCATTAACTACAAATAAAAAAGGACTATGACTTTAGTCTAGAAAACCTAAGAGTAAACAAATAAAATGTATGAGTGACAAAGACATGTTTCCCCCACTGCTTGCCCAGTTTAGTCTTGTCAATTCTCCAAAACTAGCTAACTCTCGATGTCACAGCATGCTTCAGTTGAGACTTGTAAAGCCAGCGTTCCCAGCAGGAACCCTAACGTTGGATGACCGCTGTAGAACAGCTGTAACGACATTGCGATGACATCCAAAATCAAGATTTAAGGACAGGTTGTTCTTGAAAGTTAGAACGATGAAATTATGCTGAATGTTGAATGAATGACCCAAATACAAAACCACAAACACAACCTCAAAACAACAAAATGTAACCTTTATTTGGAGCATTTAAGCTTAACATTCATCCCCATAATTTCCGACCACATCCATGGTCTCTTAAGTTTCTAAGAAAGTTTAGAATTCCCGATCAGAAATTGGGACAGAAACAGCTTCCTGCACATCTCATGTCCTGCATCTCTTAGCACTATGTTACTTTTCTGTTTTATTTTCTTTTGGAAAATTACCCATGAGGTGCATCTGAGCTGTAATGTGGGGTTCGCACAGCATCCAGAACAGATCACATATGCAAAAGAGATCTCAGATGCTAAGCTGGGTTTTTTCCCATTTTGGCTGCTATCTAATTAAATTTTTCAGTAAATTCTTGTGCAGTATTTGTTGTCGCACTTGTAGTTATGTGTACACATTTGCTAGCATTAATAACATGTTCCTTAGTATCCCAGTGGTAGGCACACAGTGGTCTTGTTAAACTAACTGGAATCCTATTCATGCCATTGGTTTGGTATTAATATTGCCTTGAAGTCATTAGGTGTATTTGTTCAATGTTATCCCATCGTCATCTAGTCAACATTGTTCCTTCATCATTTCCTCAAATTAATTCTAACTTTCAAAAACAACCTAATAGCAAGGATTTTCGTTACCACAACCTTTGGACAACCAAAATTTCCTTTTGGAATTAAATATTTTTAAACTGATCATGTTGCATCACAGAGCAACATACTGTAAGACACTCTTAAGAAAGCGATCTGCCTTATTTCCACAGGAAATATTGCCCTCTTGCCCACATACTCCAACCACACTACACCCCACCCCTAGGATGGCTAATAGTTATGCTTTTCAAATGATCCTTATTGTAACCAAGTTTCAATGAGACAAAGTTTTTGTTCTTTTCTTTGTACAGTGAATTGTTTCATCTATATAATCAAAGGTGCTGTTCTGCTATGGTGCAATAAGCTGGCCTTACCATCATAAGCACAGGACAGTTGTTTCTTCCCGCGGCTGTTCAGCGTCGAGCACTGTGGGGTAGTGACAGAGGTCACGGCCCCGGTCTTCTCTCCATGCTCTGAGAGGGGTGTCACTGTTACTTTGTACTTACAGGCAAAGGCAAGACCTGTGATGACAAAATGCGTGCCCTAAAGGAAAAATGAAACATGATGTGACATCGTGATAAGAACTCTGCACAGTGATATCAATACTCTATGGTTCGAGAGAACCTAATACATAATAATAAAAAAATATCCTTGAGGATTCAACCATAAAACATGGATAAAGTGTGGGAAAAGAACTGATGCAATGTACGATTACTGAGTCACTGAGGCTGAATTTTCACCCGCCTGTGCTGATGGGAAATCAGATACCGATCTTTTTATCCGCACTGTACTTGTGTCATATAAAAAATGTCTGTGGTTTTCACACATTTTCATTACCTTCTCTACCAGCCCATGACTGATTATGTCTGGAAACATAAGACTCTTGGCTGTTATAGCATTAAATGGCATGCATCTAGGCTTGAATAAGGGCTCTATGGAAGCATAAGAACCCCGTTGAATAAACCAAGCTGTTATATGAGCAGATATTTTCAAATAGGTCTTGAAAATATGACCTCATATCTTTAGTGTTAGCCACTGAAAGGGAGCACAAAAGCACTGAGTGATCTTAGTATATTGTGACTGCTACTGATATTCCATTACCTACTGTAGCATTCCTTTACGCCGTCCAAACATGTACAGTACAGTACGCCTGGTACACGTTTCAGATTGCTTGTAATAGTAAAACCTTTCCTTCCTGCTAAAATTAAACACCTTCTAGTCGTCCAAGCAGATCACAATGAAGTTGTAGGTAGGTGTGGTGCATTGTAGCTAAATGTGGCTGGGCAAAGACCACCTTATCCTGCTGCTGGAAAAGCAAACAGCCCGTGCGCGGCACATTCCTATGTTTATTAAACAATATACAGTTTCTCCAGCACTCTTGTTGGCTGGAGGGTCCACATTCGAGCTGACTGCGGGTCATCCAGGGTGTCTCATATCTATCAGCTTATTATATGACCTTGTTGAGTTATATATGAAAAGTATTTCCAGATTAATGCAATATATTGCGGTGACTTTCTCCGTTTATATCTGAGCCAGAAGACAGTGCGAAACAAGAATTTCCTTACTAGAAACATTTCTAATCATGCGTACATATGTGTTGACAGCCGAGCAGAGAAAATAGTCTACATACCTGTACAGTAGCCGTTCTCTCTCTCTTGGTCACGTTATTAGCACATACCTCCGGAAACCAACTTAAAAGATATGAAGCGGAACCCCTTTGGTTTCCTAAACAGAGAAACATAAGAACACGTAGTATATTAGATCTGCGCCCTGGTTCGACTTTCAAAAGCCATGGCCAAAGAGCTGCATGGACATTTTTGTTAGGGACACGCCGCCTCCTGTCCTCTTCCTGTTCCGTGTCCAAACAGCATTACATCTTTCATCAAACTCATCTCCCACAGTGCATCTGGTTGTCAGAGGCCCAAAGAGCCATGTCCCTCCCATCTGCTTTTCATTTCACAGCCATATTGATATTATTAAATCTGTCTTCATATGTCTATTCACCTCTTTCCAAGAGATAGCGGTAAATCAGCACCCGCTCTTTATGATGCTCTGTGGTTTCAGCAGAACTCCCCCTCAACTTTGAAGAGCATCACGTCGCCAAATGAGTAATTTCTGAACATGCTTACTATGCAAACCCAAAGTATTGCATTGGAGGAGGTACAGAGAGGACACCCCGATGAGTGACTGTTTATGTAGGATGGGTAAAATTCACTATAAGCCTTGCGTCTTTGTAATGCTCTTCAGCAAAACATTAGTCACTACGCTGCTTTTCTTTGGCTCCGACTGATTCAAGGACACAAGCAGACCATCTGTGAAATTGAAACGGCTGTCCAGCACAGTTACGAGCTGTATAATTGGGGTGAGAACAACGTAGGCAATTTAAAATTCAATTTGATATGGTCGTTGCTTGATGGAAACTCCTCATGAGCTCCTGATTCATGCATTCTTATATCAAATTAAATTTTATTGACCTGATGAACAGCGGAATGGCCTAACATCCCTCCAGGACCACAATGCAGCATAGAAGACGATACACTGACTCAGTTAACACAGCTACACACAGCCTGTGTAATACAAGAACTTTTCGGGTTAACTTGCCTGGGAGTCGACTTTTCCAAAACACCTTGACCTGAAGCTGATTGTTGTGGTAATGGGGAGCCGCAGCCTCAAGTCGAAGGACCCTGGGCGATGAGCGGGAGATGGGCAGCTCGTTGGAAAAGTCCCGTGAGATTGGCGTGGAGCCTGCAACGAGAACACGAGATCGACGTTCACCAAGTGGAACTCATTTAACACATGACCCTTTTGGGGCCTTTCATGATTGGTTGCCTGATCGCAGATTCTCTGTAGGAGTGCACGATGGAACGTTTCTAAAAATGGAAGCAGATGTAAAGCCTAAAAAATATGAAAACACACGTAAATAATTATGTGGTGCAGTTGGACAAACAGGGTGAACATGACACATTCATAAAAGATGCTAATGCGCATTATATGCAGAAGTCATTCAGTTCCGTATCCGTCTGCTGCATAAGCCTCACCTCATTAGTTCTTAGTCATTTAATAGCTAGTCAACATTGATTTAGATGAGTCTACTTTGTTATCCAAGCAATGTTTTAAAGATATCCTGGGGGACCATGGAAGGATGATAGAAATGGAGTAAAAGCAAAAATAAAGATATAAAATATGCACGTGGGAGCAATAATAATTGAGGTGCAAGGAAAATATAAACGGCATATTGCAGTTTTGAAAAATTGAATAAATCTTGACATATTTAACCTGCCAGGATGCACAAAGCCAAAGCACAGACTGGACTCACTAAATTTTCATGCTTCTTTGCAGCGTGTCTGGAGTTAGTCTTGGCAGAATTAGTGCATGATTTATATAGCATAATTAAAAGCAGAAAACAACAACATGAGAAAAGAAACTCCTCTTTGCTACAGAAAGGCCAGGTTTTTTAGAGAGGTCTAGAAGTGATGTTAACATAAGCCCTTGTTGGGCGTTTGAGTCAGTACAACTCTGTTAAGACTCCCTTTAGTGACCTACAATTCAACTGAATACAGATAAGAATTGATCCAGAGTGCTGATACATGCCAGGAAACTGCTACTTGTACGACAGGCTAACTCCTTGATCTGAGGAAAAACGAAATTTTTTAGGTGCAAAAAACATAATCCTCTGTAAGAACACACTGTTCGGACATGAGAGGCAAACTCCGATAAAGGCCTCCTGTTGTTTTTAATGGCTCTGACATTGCATGATCATCAGTGACACTGCTGATTAATAGCTATGGGGAGATGAGAACAAAGACAGCAAATGTTCAGATCAGACAGCCATTCTGTTTAATTTATGTTTTTGGCTTAAGGCATGGGCAAAGACTTGCAAAATAATTCATTAAAGTACATGAACTCTTCAAAAATATAGTGCTAAATTATGTTCAAGCAAGCAGAAACAGAAACAAATGGCCCTTGTTCAGATCCAGCCCTTACCGGTAGAAGCAGCAGTTTTGAAGGAGAACTGTACACGGCCACTCTTTAAACGCTTCTGTCCCCAGAAAGAAACTGCCTGAATGTTCACTATGTAGTGTGTGTCTGGCTGGAGTCCTTCCAGCTCCATCTGTGTCAGTGTCTATGAAACATGGGGAAAACACATGTATAGACAGTTCAGTATGGATAATAATAATAATAATAATAATAATAATTAAAACATGAAAAAATGATCCACACTCTGGAAAGTATGGAAATTTATTTTAATTAACTTTTAGAAAAGGCAAATGCATTGTAATCTCCTTGATTTTCAGTACTTTGTGCATCCGTCAACAAGCTGTTGGATGGCCTCATTAAAAAAGGTTTTAGGCTGAGCTGCGAGCCACGAATGCAACCTGTCTTCACTTCTTCATCAGAATTGAATCTACATACTTGTAGGGCTGCTTAACAGGTGAAAGTCTGATGGAGAAAAATCAGGACTATAGGGAGGATGCTTTAACACCTCAAAGTGTCGACAATGTGGGCAGAAGTGTGAGATGCAAGACCACAACACCCTTGGACAGCAGTCCTCTGTATTTAATTAGAAGTTTGGGATTCAACTCTTCGATAAGCATCTCACTGTAATGAGCACCTTTGATTTTTGAACCTTTTTCCTGATAATGTTCCAATACTGACCCTTGAAAATCCCCGAAAACTGTAATGTTTAAAATTTTTCAGCTGCTGGTTGACTTTTAAACTTTTTCCTGGTCGGCGATTGAGGATGTTTCCGTTAATAATACTATTGCTAATACTAATGCATTTTGAAAAATGTGAATATTATGGAAAAGTATTTTTTTTGTAATTTAATTTGAAAAGATAAACTTATGTATATTCTAGATTTGTTACTCATAACATGAAATATTTTAAGCCTTTTTTAAAAATAATTACAAGGACTATGTGGTAAATTAATATTCATACAGAATAAACACTGTGTATCTCTCAGTCTAATTAATTACACGCATGAGGAAGACTGCTGGCTTTATAGTTGTCCAGAAGACGATCATCAACACTATCCACAAGGATGGTAAGCCACAGAATGTCATCATTGAAAGAGCTGACTGTTTGTTAGCTGTTTGAGTGCTGCATTAAAGCATATTCATGGAAAGTTGACTGGAAGGGAAAAGTGTGGTAGGAAAAACTGCACAAGCAACAGGGATGACCACAGTCTTTAGAAGATACAAAGTCTACAAAGATACTTTGTCATACAAAGATGATTCAAGACCTTGGGAGTGCTTCACAAGGAATGGAGTGAGACAGGAGTCAGGGCATCAAGAGCCACCATGCACAGACGTCTTTAGGAAATGGGTTACAACCGTTGCATTCATAGTATCAAGCCACGCCTAACACAGAAATAATGCCAGAAGTGTCTTGCCTGGACTAAGGAGAGCTAAAATTAAGTCTTGCATTTCATCTGGCGATTAAGGTCTTAGAGTCCTGATGAGGAGAAGAAATGCACGGAATCTAAGTTAACTGAAGTCCAGTATGAGGTTTCCATGATGATTTAGGGTCCCCTGACAATTGCTGGTGTTGGTCCACTGTGTTTTATCAAATCATTGCAGCCTTCTAGCAGAAGATTTTTGAGCACTCAATGCTTTCATCTGCTGACAAGCCTTATGGATATGCCAATTTCCTTTGGTTCAGCAGGACGTAGCAGCTGGCCATAGTGCCAAAACTACCCCCTAACTCATTTCCTGACCATGATATTACTATGCTTGATTGCCCAGCCAACTTGCCTGAGATAATCTATGTCAAGAAGAAGATGGATAACACCTGACACAACAAGATGAGCTCAAGGCTGATATCAAAGCAACCTGGTCTTCGATAACACCCCAGCAGTGCAACAAGCTGGATGCTCCATGGCATACTGCATTGTTGCAGTAAGTAGTGCTAAAAGTAGACATGACTAAGTATGGCATGTATAAATACATATAATTTATCATGATTTTAGGAAATATTAATTGAGATATTGGATAATGTTGTTGATGTTGGCATTTCTAGTATTTTCTTAGCATTTATTAAAGGCTATGCACCACGATCACCATATCATATCATAGACTCCAATATATTTGACAATAGGCATTATATATATATTAATATATAAATAATTTTTTTAATCTATATATTTTACTTTTCTTTTCATGATTGACAGGATATCTAAACAGAAGTCTAAACAGGTCTCCTGTCCCTAAACCTGTAGACTGAACAGACTAGCCAGAATGAGAGCTATCGATTCTCCAGTTGAGGTAACTGCGATCCAGGATTTGTGACATTAATGGTGAATAATAAGCTTTAATATGTCCATACTTCTCCAGATAGCCAAAACATGTGTTTCACAAGTGTGCAGATAAACGAGCCCAGTGAAACTTGCGTGAAGCCCTCCCATGTCACCACGGAGCCATATGTTATGACTTTCAGAATCTGACCTCTGTTTTAACTTGCGGTCCAATGGGAAATTGAGTTTCTGCTCAGACCAAATGTGCACAAGATGAGCTCACTGGTAGTAGAAATAGCCCTTTTATGCTTGTATGAGGTTAGAGTAGTGTGTATTCTTACAGTGATTAAGTTAAGGAATAGGTCATAGATGCTGCATTGGCAATGTGGGCTCATTTCTACCTGGGTACTTTGATTTATTATTTATTTATAAACCTGATGCTATATTTCTTTTACAGTAATGTTATAAATCTTCATCAGGATACTGAGTTAAATCCTGTTTTCAATGCTTCCTTTTACATGCTGTACAAAAAAATAAATCTTAACTAGCCCTTCGGGTGAATATTCCACGTAAATGCTTCAGGCTCCAACACAAACATTTTTATAGTGCGGCTCATAACAAGTGGTCTAACATTCTATAAAACCTGCCTGGCTCTTGGTAGAATTTTTCGCTTACTGACGAGGTCAGGGAAAGTTATGCAGCATATATACAAGCAGGAAGAACACATACTTAGGTGGAAGAGTCCTGAGTTCCTGGATTCAAAAGATGACTAACATTGTACAGTATCGTAGACATTCACCGCTTGTGTCTATCCTGCCTTGATTCACAATAATTGAAAGAAAATGTGGCTTGAACTGCCTTGGATGATGTGGGATGTGGGAATGCAGTGGGAGCCCTAGTAAAAATTCCTAGCAATTTTGTGGTAGAGGACCCATCCCTATCTTTTCTATCATGGAGATGAAATTAAAAATATCTAAGAGATTCTAAGGGTGTACGAGTGGTCTTTCGGTCAACCGTTAAAAGTCAGTGTGGATTTGGCAGTGCTCAGACTCACTCTGGTCTTGTATCACATTCCACCATCAACCTGTCTTCTTCTGTTAACCTAACCATACAGACAAATGAGCATGAAAAGAGATTGATACTTATGTTGGACTAATATCGTCATTGTGTTAAATGGTGCATACTTCTGAGCTCATTTCATGCTCGGGTGACAGGGATATAAAGTCGTGGTATATTTTGTTTTAACTGCACTGTGTTTTTTGGATGAAAATATTTCTCAACTCCAGGCGGTTCAAAAATGTTTTTTTTTTACAGCTTGAATACGTTTCGCTTAAAAGAAATGACTATTTTTTAAATCTTGTGTCTCAGAAATAGCTCTTCTTTATAGGCTACTGTTCAGCTCAATGGATGGCTTTCTCAGACCCAGAAGTTATTGCATTGTAAAAACAAATTACCTAATCAAAACCATTTGAGAGTTGCGGCTTCAAGGAGAGCGCTTAGGTTACAGTAAAATACGATGATCACAAGAGCAGATGGCGCCTTTGTACTACAGGCTTTGCGGAGAAATAAATACACTTTCTAGCACTTTATTAGAATGCAGGTGGTGCACATGAGTTCAACACCTGCGAGCTAACGCTGGCTAAAACTGCGAGTCGGAACAGCTATGGTGAAACTATGAAGATAAATTCTTGAGATCCAATTTAGATTTAGGACTTCCTCAGCCTGAAGGGCTCACAGGATAACAAGTCCCCTATCCTTGCAGGTGCCAGATGACTCTCTTAAGTGAAGGATACAAACAGATAATTCATTTCAAACCCCAACAGCTGGGGAAAGCTAAAGAACCCCATAGGACCTCATTGAGCTTTGGCATGACTGCTTAACCTCATTTTTCTCCAAAACACTTTTTCTACTCACAAAAGATATATTTAATAAATAATAATATTTAAAAAAACTCCTGCCGGCTAAGCAGAAAAGGTGAGACAGAAAAATATGTTCAGTGTTCGGAGCCAGAGTTAGAGCACTGTTTGGCTTCTGAGGGAGATGAGATATGAGCTGCACTGGGGAAGCCTTACCCCGTCTGCGACCCTGCTGCTTTCCTTTCCACTTGGGCCGCTCCAGGTCACTTTGTAATGATGGAGCGGCAGGTCTCCCTCTTTGGGGGGGTCCCAACGAAGCAGCACGCTCACCCTACCGTCAGCGCTCACGGTCTGATTCCCGGTACTGACGTTCTGCGGTCTCTCTGGGGGCAATGGGTCTGTAGTGGGGAGGGAAAGAAAAAGTGCATTTTAGATTGCTGATTCTGATCTGATTGTTTGTGCTCCTCTTGATGGGGCCTATAGCCAGTGGGAGTGGAGAAAGTCTATGCAAGCCAGCAAAGGATGCAAATCAAGAACTCATGGAAAACTGCAAGGTCAATGATGATTGAAGTCAGTGAAAAAAGCTGTCTGACAGTACTCTACTGCTGTGTTCACTTTTTTTCCCTTTTTTACATAGCCAGAGGAAGGAGCTCAGTAGGATGTAACACCCAATAAAATTAGATTTATTCAATACACCAGGCTAATAATTTATGGAAAACGTATTGGAGTTATTAAAAAACAACATAAATAGTTTGTACGCCAGAAGTACAATTAAACAGCAATGGAAACAGGACTGGATATCATTGTCTTCTTGTCATTTTTGTCTCTGTTATTCTCCTTTCATGGTCTTTCATGGTTCTTGGCCGCATATGGAATGTTTTCGCAAGCCTGCACCACAGCTCAGCAGGCCATATGTGTGAGTGCGCATGTGTGTTATTGTGTGTGTGAGTATGTGTGTGGATGACTCTTCAATGGAACTAATATATGATGAATAGAGACTCAGGTCTCTTGCCACTGGGTGGGGTGGATAAGCCTTCCACACAACAACGCAACCAGGGGTGTCAAGTCATGTTGCCTGAACACGTATAGAGATCTGCTCCTCATTTTATACCAGTTTCTCCTCATCACAATATTTTGGAAAGTTGCTAGGCATACAATGTACACAAACTTCAATACTGTTCCACTGTTATTGGCTTAATCTACACAAAACATGAAACCAGCTCTAAACATGAGGAAATATTCAGATAGGAAATCAAAACAAGTTTTTCACTATCAACTGTAAACTCGCGTCTCACCTGGAACGCATTTTAGCTTTGAAACCGAGCAATCTGATTTCACTTCCACCAGGCATGAGCGAACAGTGTTATCTACTGTAAACGCTTAAAACGGTTACTGCAGATGGCCTTTAGGGTGGGCTTCCAAACTCTCAGCATCCTTGCGAAAACAAAGGCTCCATTCCGTGCTGTGAGGCAACCCCCGATCGACACACGTGGCCCTGCTGCCTGCTTTAAGGTCGCGGGTGGAGAACTGTCACTTGGATTTTTCCTCACAGAGTCATATAGCCTCGGAGGAGGAACCTTTCATCTCCAGATATCCTTGAGTAATGGCAGCTACGCACATGACCTACGACCTTTAGCATTCTTCATGCACCCCCGCACCCCTGCCACTCAGATGTCCCATGGCAATTTGATGAAAGTTGCATGTTTTGTGACCCCAAGGAAGAGGAAAAGAAAGCCATATGGCGAAAAGAAGGAACTCTACAAAAAGTGGTATTTAGTATGTACGCTAACATCGATTTGTAATATTGCCTATAGGGAATAGTTTCTTGGAAATGTATCAGAATATGACCAAAGTTGTGTTTCTCACAAAAATAGCGAATCGTGAATTGGAGATTAGTAATTTTCAGAAATGAAAAAGCATCTGCATAAGCATCAACAAAAGACTTTCAACACCATGCTTTTTTTTTTATTCTCTGCATCGGTCCAAGTGTTGGTAATCTTCAAAAATAAAACAAAAATTGATTCGAGTCATTACTGGTGATGGCTTTAGTCTGTATGTAATTATAGCTTGGACTTGGCCTTTCAATAGACTCAATTTTGGAACGTGCCAAATCAAGCACCCCTGTGGTCTGAGACGATGTGAAGTACGTCTCTGAGAAACTTGCCTGCATCATAAATTGTAATCAAACAAATAACACCACACAAAACAAAAAGCAAAAACTGATACAATGATAAAATCTCATACTGAGCACGTTCTCGTTCATGTCCCAGTGTGTTTGTTTTCTGCATCCATGGAAAATTCAATCCCTGAGCATCTTTCCGTACAGTAAAACATGTTTAAAATCTGACACGATGTCGGCACGCCAAACTCTCAGTATGAGAGATGGGGTGTATGTGTTTGGGTGTGTGTGTGTGTACGTGGGAGTGTGAGAGAGTTGAGTGGAGCGGGCTGTGATGATGTACAGGCTGCGGATTGCTCTAGTTTCACGCAGGCCAGTTTTACAAAGACGGCTGAGTCTGCAGTGTTGACGAACTGCTGTGAAGGATTTGCACATTCGTCTGTAACTCCTCATAACTTGTCTCACTCAGCGGTGTCCCAGCAATCTACTGAGACCTTGCCCACGTTACTGAGCGTCTGCCTAAAGACTGTGAAGTGCAGACTAGATCAAAATGGTGGGGGATGCAGTAAGCTTTTTTTTCTGAAATATAATTTGTCGAACAGAAAGTGTAGTGTTTTACCTCGTGTTGAGAAGAAGTGCTTGCTGGGAGTGGTGAAGCCACGTGTGCCCTGGCTGTTTACTGCGCTCACACGAAACTGGTACCACCTGTGTGGCCGGACATCCTTCAGCAAGGCCCGTTCTTCCATGGTCTAGGAAAAAGAGAGAGAGAGCGAGAGAGAGACAGAGAGAGAGAGAGAGAGAGAGAGAGCGAGAGAGAGAGAGAGAGAGAGAAAGAGAGAGGGGTCATGGTAGATTTAATTAGAACAAATCAGAAGAAAGGACTCCATCAGTGCTGTAATGATTGGTTGATCGTTTGCAAGAAGATCTTCTCAAACCTGCTGAAATGCGCTATTTATATGTTCCTATTCATTACCTCTCAGTTCCTTTTGGGAGAAAATGGAGATGACAATGGACTATTTGTTTCAAAAATCTCATGATCTATTGGTTTGAAATTTAAAGCCCCAATTAGGAGTTGCTGAAATCATGTCCCAAGATAAGCTCAAAGTTTCTCAGAGAGTAAAAGAATGCAATCTGTAAGTAATTGGACAGTGACACAATCCTTTGTCGTTTTGGCTCAGTATTAGGTTAAAGCGCAAAAATGTCAGCTCAATTTCAAGGACATGTATGTCTATGAGTGAAACAAGAACGGGTTTTTTGGTATACCAACTATTACTAAATTATCATACTGTTTACATACAAAGTCATATCATTATTTCCTGCACAAAAGAGCTAAAAACAGTCTAGACAGGAAGACTAGAAAAGTTTTAACACCATGAAAGCAGGTTATCATGAAGTCAAAAGAACCATCTTAATTTAATCAAGCATAATAGTTAAGAGACACAATGAAAAACGTAAAATTAGAAGATCAATAATTATTTCCAATGTGGCCTATGAAAAAAAGGACGATCCAGAATGATCAAAGAAGGTATACAGAAAAGATGCCAAAAGATAATCTTCCCTGGAGTCTGCTGATGCATTTCTGTGGCCAACACATATGACAAATGTGTACATCAAACATAGCCATTTCCATAAGGAATGTATAGCAAGGAAATGTTTTGCTTTACATTGTTGTTGCCAAGTGGGATGGTTTGAGTACTGCTGAAAAAACTGCTAATCTGAGATTTGTACACACAACAGTCCCTAGAGCTTACAGAATGCCGCTTACAAAACAAGAATCCAGTAAATGGCTGTTCCAGTGAGCGGAAATGTTTTGTTGATAAGAGACGTCTGTGGCAAATGGCCAGACTGATTCAAGCTGATAGGAAGGCTACCGTAACTCAAATAGGCACTCTTTACACCAGTGGTAAGTAGAAAAGCATCTCGGACCACATAACACATCAAACCTTGAGATGCATGGGCTACAAGACCACATCATGTTCCACTCCTGTCAGCCAAGTACAGAAATCTGAGACTTCAATGTTCACAGGCTCACTAAGATTGAACAGTTCTGAAATATATATATTTTACTTTAAAATTATTGCTTGCTTCAATACATGCGGCCTGTAACTTTTTATCTGAAACATAATACGTTTCTGATTTTGCATTTCAAATTTTTCTTTTGAGATTTAAATAAAAGTTGACAATCAAGACAGATGATCTTTATAAAATGATGGTTTCAAGGAAAGAAACGCTTTCAGTGTCTTTCGGATAACAGTCATCTCTTGGCATTTTGTAGGTTTTACAGGAATAAATGTTCTCCATTATAGATCATAGAGTTCATACTAATAGACCACTTACGTATGTATTTCGTCCAAGTTTTTCCATTAGCATAGCTGTAAACTCTGAAATGTCTATACAAATTAACTTAAGAGTATATGAGTGCTGTCTCTAAGGATCCAAAAACCAGAATACTGTCACTCACGCAGAGAAAATAAACGTCATAACGATTCAGGCACAGATGACGATAGTGTGAAGAACGTTTGTGGAAAACCTGGCCGGGAGTAGTGTTGCTGTTGTCTTACCATCAGAACAGTGTGCCAGGGCGAGGCGTCGTCCTCGCTGGGATGAATGCCATGGTTCCATCTCCTCTGCAGAATATACAGGACTGGCTCAATAGAAACATTGAACTTAGACATCCACGTCACTTCCAGCTGTCCGTGCTGGTCTTCTAAAAAGGCCATGTCTTTCCTTGGCTTCAGGGGCACGCCTATGATACATAGGATGACACATGTTGGGAAACACCTACTTAATGTCCTACTTGTTCTGCATGTTAAAAATGGTTGGAAAGAAAATGTGACAGTAAATCACATCAATGACGTGATGTTACAGTGCAACATAAAAATGGATCATTGATGGTCAGAGTATTAGAGCATGCAGTGCATACAGATCTAACATTCTCCAACTAACACCAAGAAACCGCGGCTTTGGTGTGCTGTAGGTATTTGTTATTATTGGGACGACTTAGGAATATTCATGCAATTTCGTCAGATCTGTTTCGGGAATACGTAACCTTCCATCAGCAGAATACTCTTGTTTGCTGCAGCCTGCTAGGTAAACTTTTCATACCATTAACTTTTTCTTATTACAGTTGATCTTAATTAATAAAGAGAGACAAAAAGTGGTGTTGTGGTTGCACTTATGTCCATTTATACATATACCGCCCTTTCAGACAGCCTGTTTATAAATTACCTTTATAAAGGTTAATTGGTGCTTGGCAGGTGTGGCCACAGCCGTTAGAACAGCACTTTTTAGATCCGGAGCACTCGCGGTCGGCATTGCAGCTCTCCACGCAGGCTGCTGCAAATCCTGACGCCCTCTGAGGAGAAGGACAATCGCCCTGCTTCTGCATCTGCAGCGACTGCAGGAACTCGGCACTGGTCACACACTCGTGGTGCTTCTTTTTATGAAAATAAAATATTAAGAGACAGAGAGAGGGAGACGGAGACAGAGCAGGAGATACAGTGGTTAGCAGCAGACACCCACCCACGTTCCCTGGCCATAGAGATTCCATATGAGACATGGCGTGTATGCGCTACGTCACGGTGCTGCCAACGCTGGCACCGCGCTACTTTAAGCCCGAAGCAGACTCAATGCACATAGAGCTCTGCTTTTGAGAACACATCTGGCTGCGGGGTTCCTGACCGAGGCGCTCTGGAAACTGTTCATTTGCAAAACATCTCCAAGAATTACTTAACTCGATGCTTCTCTGAGTTGATGCAAGGCACATGTTTCTTCCACTGGGTGAATCACACAGTTGGGGAAACAACAAAGCATACAGCATGTTTCTAATACAGTGAAACTAAAAAATGACACCAGAGTACTTATTATCCAATGTGTTAAAATATACTGCTGTTGTACAGTGAGCATCTTTACTGGAATATTGAAAATCCAGACTCAATTTGAGCAGTTATTATACTTTCTAAAGGCAGAATTACATTATTCTGTCTGTTTGGTTTCTTCTCTTCATACCTCACCACTCCGCAGAAGAGGATTAAAGGAGTGTAATCAAATCTGAACCCAGGGACCAGGTGGATAATATGAATATGATTCAATTTTCTATTCCACACATGTATACACACACATGTGCACATATAGGCTTGTCATGTTTTAAATCACAGTGTAACTTCATATGTTGGTTTATAATCTTCCTTGTATAGCTCCCTGATACGGGGGAAATTGAATCTCAGGAAGATGTTCGACTGAACATGCGCGTTCATCATGTCCAGAGCTCTTGGATCCGTCTGCTAATGCATCACCTCCTAGCAGGTTAATAACGCTTAAGTTCTTTATGTACTTCTCATACCCCATTTGTGGTTATGTTAATCTCAGTGTTCATTCTTTGCTGGTTTTAACTGCACTGATTCACTCAAACATACTTTCTGTGGTAAGGCTTACCTCACAAAACTTGTGAGAAAGAACTCTTCTGGTTTCCCATAATTCCTTGCATGGCTGTAGGCACTGAAGACAAACAAAGAAAACAGACCTGAGAATGGAATGTAACCAGCCATTGAGTAAAGGAGAAACATAGGAAACATTGCAGTCAAATAAACCAAACAACCATAGCCTTACATCATAAAACCCATCTACCTCATAAATACGCACTGCCATTTAGTCTTTATTAATGTATGACTAAACACAGTCTGAAAACCTTGATAACTGTTTTCCTGCTACACCACTCAGCCATAACATTTAAAACCGTTAACATTAAAACCGCCAAAGTTCCCCTTATGACACCAGAGGAGCTCTGGCCCCTTAGTAGATGCTTTGGGTGCTGTGGGTTTTAGAGTGGGGCCTCTGTGGATCAGACTTATTTGTCCGGCACATCCCGTGGGTGTTCAGTTAGATTGAGGAAGTTGGAGGCTGAGTTGATGGCCTCAGTTCTTTGCCTGCTGTGCCCTCTCTGTAGTGGTTTATGGTGCACTGGGTGCTCTGGTGTCCTTCTATTCTGGCCAGCATTGACTTATTTGTAATTTTTGTTGTATTTCTTTTTCCTGTGTAATTGGGCTAGACGGGCTGGCCTTTGGTCCCTGGGCATAGGTGAGGCTTGGGTGCCAATGATCCTGTCACCAGTTTGCTGGTGTATAGTTTGTGATCAACTACTGGAGATGGTGTTAATGTTATCTAATGGCTAATCGGTGTATATGGCAAATGAGAATTGTGAAAATAAAGTTTCCTGAAATAAGGACCATGCCTTTATGTTGGTCACATAGACCAACATTTACCAAATAGACTAGACATGGCAGGCTATATGTTAAACTTGAAAAGTATGAGCAATTCACTTACCACTTTAAAAAGAAAAACCTGTACACCGGCTCTTCCGTGCAATAATCCAGTCAGCAAATAAACTGACAGATAAAGCTCAAGAGCTTCAGTTTTTGTTCATATCACATATAAGGATAAAAATTGCTCAGTGCCCAGTCAGATTGGCTGGTTTGAGTATTTCAGAAACTGCCGATCTCCTGAGATTTTCACAAACCACAAAAAAAAAATACCATTGAGGATAATAGCCACACCAGTCCTAGATGGCCTCAAATGACCACTCTTTACCACTGTGATGAGCAGAAAAGCATCTCAGAGCTCTCAACATGTTAACATTGATGTGGATGGGCTACAACAGCAGACGCACACATTGGTATCCCTTTCTGTCGGCCAAGAAGAGGAATCTGTTTTATCAACTGGAGGGTTAGAATTGCTTAAGGACCAGGTGCTGTTTTTCCAATCTTCAACAGATGTGAGTTTTGGTGAGTATGTGCAGTATGGGCGTTTTTATTAAAGTGCCAAGTGAGTATATGTGTATTAAAGTTAATCTCTAGTCAGTCTACACATTTAGAAAAAAAAGCAGCTCCGGCATCCTATAAAGCTCTCTCATTTTTCCTTCTGGGGTATGTTTTTATAAAGAGTGCTGCAAGAGTGTTTCTTACATTTGTAAACATCTTGTGTAGGCAACAGATAGCTTACCTATTTCATATACAGACTCTAACTATCCTTAATGCAGGGTTCTCTCATTCGTCATGCTTGAGAGCCAAAGTCCTACTAAACCTATTGGAGCTGAATTACGTGTCTTTTGGCTATATTGTGTTTTCATTTGGTTAAACATATAAGCCAAGCTCCCATCTTCCTTGGGAAAGACTGGTGCATTTATAAAAAATCTATAAAAAACAGCTTCAAACATGGGTGGCACAGTGGTGTAGTGGTTAGCACTGTGGTCTCGGCCCTCCAGGGTCAATGGTTCAATGTGTGCATGGAGTTTGCATATTTTCCTCATGTAGTGTGTGCATTAGTATATGTATGTGTGTGTGCACTTGTGTGCCCTATGATGGAATGTACCCTGCCTCATGCCCCAAGTTCCCTGGGATTGGCTCCAGTTATCCCGTGACCCTGTATAGGATATGTGGTATAGAGAATGAGTGAGATTGAGAGAGCTTCAAACATTGGACTATTACTTCAACTACATTTTTGCACTTCATCGCCAGCAAAGCCAGGGAAGTAAAAGCCTATAAGAACTGTTATAGATACAGATCTTGAGTCAAGCATTCTTTCTTGTTATGAAGTAAAATAAATATTTAATGACAGAGTAAATATTCCATTTAACCTTACATATCGCTAATGCTTAAATAATAGATTATACTGTCACACTGACAGGAAAGGGTGTGTACAGTAGTGTGTTTAGTCTCAGTCTTTCGTTCTTTCCTTTTTATGCTCCGCTTACTTCAGTCCCCTCTAATCTATCAAACATGTGCGCTCCCGGCAAGCCGCTGTCTCTGCCTTACCGGGCCAACCCTAGTCATTCATGTCGTCTCCAGTACGAGCTGGACAATATTAAGACATCTGTTGTGTGTTATCTGATGGATTATTTCAACATCTGCCACCATCTATTCTCCGCTGGAGAAAAGATGGCTTTCACTTGGCCGAACCCCGCAGAGCATGCTCTGCTTTTACGAAGGAGAATGGAGGTGTGGTGGGATGGGGTTTGGGAGGGGGGGCAGGAAAATAGACAAAGGTGTCACTTTACTGCAAAAATAAACACAGCAAATGTGTAAATTTGATTTATCAGTTAGTCATGCTGAGTCCTATCAACATGGTCTTGCCATGAGGGTTGAAAAAGTGAACACTTAGGAATTTTGACAGATGTTGTATGTTGTTCTGACTGATGAGGAATTTGATGGTGAACTGTTAAATATCAGCAAGATAAAAAGGACAGAGCATTTAAATGTCTATTTCAAGGTCTATTTGCTTGATAAAATATACATATTGTAAGCTTTAATGTTCCACTGTTTAGCTGTGTTTCTGAGCACCAAATGTTCCCACAAACCAAATGGCGCTGGTGATGGGGTAATAAATACACAGATAATAAACATCAAAGATGCTTTTTAACGAAAAGATCCAACACGAATGTTAAGGACTGGGATATGGTCTAGCATATGGGTTCTACTAATACATGTTGGTAATGTAGATGTGTAATATAATAAAGATGCATATATGTAGTATAAACATGCATCTGGTTGAAAGCCAAGGCCAGACTGACCAGTGCATGCACTGCCTCCATCTAACAACCGCTGACAGCCTTCATGGGTCACCTTCACACCCAGCACTTCAAAACCAAAACCAACCACCCCCTCTCAGACAAACATACTCCGCTCTCCCACACACACAACGCCTGCAAGCCATCAATGTGACAACACTCTCTGGTGCGGGTGTGGAAAGAGGGCTAGTGGTAAACACAGTGCCAATAAAGACCTGCGCATGGGAGCTGGACTCCATTATGGGAAAGTGGTTCTCCTTCCTGCTGCCTCGCATATTCATCACGACTAAACAGGTATGCAGTGCTTAGTCAGAGCCTGACACAGGTTATCAGCGACTAATTTCTCTAATGTCTAGGGCACCGACTTAACAGACAGCGTCCCATTATATGGTGATGGACGGATGACAGGCTACATCTGGAAGTCGAATGTTGCTTCTAACCACAGTCTAACATGCTTTAGTCTAAACAGTCTCAAGCGCTATATACATTTGTGACTATTTTTGTGAACAATGCTATGCTATGCTGCATGTTTAAACTTAACGTAATTGCACTTTGAAATGAAAACAATCATTCACTGAGGGATGTTAGTGGCATTCCATTTCCATGACAAGACCCAAAGGATTATTACTGAACATCAAGTTTAACCTGAGTGTTTATATGATGGCATCCCACAGGGACGGAAACTGCTTCCTCTGCTGGTCTTCATCACACTCACTTAGACATATTCTGTTTCGGAGCAAAGCTGACTCTTTGGCCTTGTCATGCTGTATTGACTAGTCACTGACAGACTGGCCTAGTGAGATCTTTGTGCCCGTTGAAAGCCACTTGATCTTCATTGACAGAGAGAAAAAGCAGATATTTTAAAAAAGCAGAGGAAGCTTCTGATAAAAATATGGGCAGTACCGTATGTTTTTTTGTTGTTGTTAAATCCAAATATGTGCATGACAAAACAGTTAAAACTTACACTCTATTAATTATAAAGATTAAAAATGATTAAATAATCACTTGCTGTTTTTTTAAAATGTATTTCCCAAAATAGTTTTTTTGGTAATCAAGCTATTTTCCTCTGTAAAATGGACAAGTCTAGACATTTTATTGACTACATTAAAACTTCACCAACACATTTATGTTCTTGTTTAATAAGACTTTCCAATAAAGCAACAATTAAGAGAACAATTTAAAATAACCCTCTTGTTCCAGCTACAGTTAAATCATTCCATAATCCATGGAAATAATGATAGACATTCTAATACAGATGGGTGACAAATTAAAAGAAACCAATGGAAAGGATTTTAGTAGTGTTTTGTATAACTTCAGTATAACTTCAGTGTGCCTAGGCATCCATTTAAGTCTCAGGAACTGTACCGACGTGATCAAAGCATATTTTCTCAGTTGGTGCTTTTATGATGGTGGTATAGGATAGAGGTTAGAGGATATTGCCGTGCCACTGGGCATATCAGGATGGAAATCTTTCAGCTGGGCAAGTTACCGATAATCCTTCATGTGGTTACTATTATGACCATTATGCAAGCAGTACCTGTGGTGACCTTGGTCATCCTTCTTACTGCAACAAATCTGTGTATTGTGTAAGCCAAGCTGGGATATCCTAGTGGAACTAAAATAGTGTGGCACATCAATTAATCAGAAAGTTGCACACAATTGTCTTGATTAATGTCTCTGGCTGGAATTGCTTCTCTACTGGCACAAAATCTTTAGTAGCAGGCTAGAAAAGTGTCTGCCAAAGTTTCTCACTCTTTTTTAAGAACCTTTTTTTCAGGTAGATTTAAAAGGCCAGCAATTAGAAAAATTTTAGCTGTTTTAAAAAGTAATGTTTCTCATTCAGTTTTATTTATTTAGCTACAGCATTGTATGCTAATCAGTCAGACTTACATTTCATCCCTGTGATCCAAGTAAAATCTGCCAAGGCAAATCCCAAACAGGGGAACTCCTACTTTCATAGAGTTACATGATGAGAAAGTGACACATGCATGGGTTCTCAATTTTGTAACTAAGCCATGGAGAGCTCGGCTATTCAATGGATACGCATTATAAGAAGACAAGTAGACCTAAATGCTGCCAGTAAAATGCCACGCACAGCATAACAGAGTCACAGTTTTTCCATTTTGCTCTGGCCAGGCAAAAACTCTGGATCTTTACCTGGGATTCCCTAGGAATTTCAAAGCCTGTATTCCTAGCCACAAAGTCTTTGTTCAAAAAATCCAGAATATTCCATCCTTCTTGACTTTTCTTACTACAGTAGATGTGTGGTTAATACATGTGAATCTCCCAGTGGCCTTGTCACCAGTGTGCTCTTCTGTCCCCATGCCAACCTACATCTGCCTGCTGTAATGCTGTAGTGCTTGTTTGAGATGCTTGACTAATATACCAGTCTATAAATTGGAGGAAGTGATACAACACTCTGTATTAACTTCAGCACTTTAAGGTGAACCAGGTGTACAAACCATATGTGAAACCAAAGACGCTAGGGAAGGAAGCCGGCTCTATAGATCATGCAAGTATGCATGCTGATGTTTCGTCCACTTTGGTGATACAGATACACTGGTGAGGTACACCAGAGACAAACGGCGTCATGATTTGTCAGGGCCAGAAATGTGTTACTGTTTAAAATTGACCTTGCTGGACAGAAGACATTGTCGATGATGGATGGTAAGCTTCATGGACTTCAGTCACATATTTAGACATCTATATGGTGTCACTTGCCAAAGTCGTAAACCTCGCCTTTTAAGCCTTTTGATTGGTTGTTTTCATTACCTGGTGCAAGAATGTGATCCTATCACGTAGTGGGGAAAAAAACGTGTGAGGGAAGGGTAGGCTGGAACACATTAAGGACAGTATGGAAAACCCTTCAAAAAGATAAAAGCTAACTGTCCTTCGGTAAAAAAAGACATTCACCAGATGAACAAACCAGACGAGAATGGTCAAACCTTCCATCTGTCTTCACCTCTTACACACTGGATTTAATGCACATTGCCAGGCAACAAAAACAGACACACTAAGCTTAAAGTACCATCAGTACCATCCACTTGTTCAAACTGAGGATGGACTGTCCCAAAGATGAGTAGTTAGAAATCTAAAATACCCTTTTATAATGTTAACAGAATTATAGTTGAATATAAAGAAATGGTTAAAACATAAACAGAGTTGACCCGGACTTTCTGAAAGACTACTTAGTGCTGACTGAAGATTAGATAAGAACAAGCTCTCATTCCAAACCTTTCCTAAAGGAAAGTAAACAGAGAATTAGTAACTTAAAATGTACCACATTTTAGTGCATACAAATTTAAACCTGGAAACGACATTAAGGAGCTATTTTTTTAACGTTCCCAACATCGCTGGATTGACTGCGATCATAAACACACTTGACGTTCGTTACAGAATTTGTGACTTGCTTTTGCGCTAATCGACCGTTCCCTTTTCGGTGGCTGATTTCTAAATCAGTAGCAAATGTAGGAACGGATCAGTCTCCTAAACTCCTGTGGGTGAAAATGACAGCTTGGCCTGCCCGTGAACCTTAACGGCAATGCTAAGCCTGGTTTATTTTTTTGCCCTTTGCTTTTTGTTTACATTGTGGAGAGGAAACATCCTCATTCCTAATGCTCTAATCCAGTCTTTTGATCAGCTAGGACTCGACGAGCATTTGGAGAACCACAGGCTCTGTTAACAATCTGTCCTGAACCAACAATGAAGGAGGATGTCGTATAGATTTTTCCAGCTAAATCCATTTATGGCTACTTGAATCCCTAAATCAAAGCCAAGGTCTAAATCTTAATTTAAACAAGCCATACGAACAGAAACCTGTACATTTCCAAATGTCCACCACAGCACATACAGTACAAGCCAAGTAAAGATTTCTTTTTCTTTTGCACCTTATATATGCTGAAAACAAAAGTTTTTCCAGCTGTCACTATAAAGTAGGGCTGTGCCGATAAACGATATCATATCGAATCGCGATTTATTTGATTTTAAAAACGATGAATTTTTGAATCCAT
>JAQMYG010000007.1:9732848-9749934 GCA_030014215.1 Clariallabes teugelsi
ATCGTTCATTAATCGTAATCGAGTTAAAATGTTCAATTAATCGAGATTTTGATTTTAGGCCAAATCGCCCAGCCCTACTATAAAGTGTCCTTCTTTAACAAGCAGTGGATGGTATATGACCTGACACTCCTGCCTTTTTCCCTTTGTGTGTCCAAACGTAAAGAGAAAATTCGCCAATTGCTCAGATTTTTCAATATGTTCACTAGGGCTGAGGCTGTGCCATAGATGTAGGGGGTGATTTCTAAAGCTTTGTGGCTGTATTTTAACAAGGTTATATATTAAGCCAAGACATGAGCCCATATTTTGGCCAAGTTGACTCCCATTATAGGATAAAATCAGCTGAGTTGAGACGTATTTCAATAATTCACTTCAAAACATTCTGGAAGGGAAAAAAAGCTCAATTTTCCTTTAACCAATATATAGAAAACTGGCCTCAGAACAACAGAGAGGGGAAATTTGTAGCAGCACCTAAAACACTGAGACAGGGGCTGTGGGATTGCAGGCCACTTGTTATGGGGACCATTAAAAAAAATTTTTTTACATTGAAAGCCATGACCATACAAAGAATGTGAAGTTTGTTTGAAACTTCAGATCAGGATTTATACCTCTACTAAAAAGTTACATAAGATCCTCTACATGAACATGTAAGCAGTTGAAAACCGCTATAACAATGGCTCGTTTGAGGATGGTGATTTAGTTTAGAAAAACAAAGTCAAGCAGTCCTGGTCAGGCCAAGAAATATTAAAGTGGTGTTGGACAATTGAAAAAAAAAAAAGTCGAATCGTATAATAAATAATTTCATGGAAGATAGCATATATAACATTTCTGTCAGGTGTTTTAAAATTTTATGAATAGACTTTGGTTCAGCTACAGGGCATGGATGCTTTTCTATTCAAACACCATGAAAAAAATGGCTCTAATATAGCGTAATATTTTCATTTCTTATGTCTGAATGACAAAATAGACACTCAAGTACAATTTTGCGTAACCTACATCCTGTGTACGTACAGAAAAATACATTGTGTAAAGTGCAAATGACCTTGAAAATCACCTTGGAACGGAGGCATGCGCCAAAAATGAACTAATAATAAATGGTTCAGTAAAAACTCTTGAACTTCATTTAGCACTCGTTTAAATGTGTTGGAGCATATATATATATAATATATAATCTCTCTGCCAGCACTTTTAGAGAGACATTGACAACATGGGGTAAAACCACACCTTATTAGATGCAGTCTTAAATTTTATCTTGATTCTTATCACCGGTATGAGATAGGAAATAAAAGGTAAAGTCATATCTGAAATAATAAGACACATGGCTCAACCAATATGGAAGAAATTAACGCAGTAATATTTGGTTTTCCTTGGACATAAATCATCATGGGCCTCATTCTTAAGCAAGCAGTCTTGGCCTCTTTTCTTTTCGGTTTAAACATTTTCATTTTACCTGAAAAGCATGAAAGGTTGAAGGTTCTGGTTTGGTACACTGACATTTAAATGCTCTCGGGCTCCAAACCTACCATGACAAAAACCATATGTAGGACATCTTTCATTCACAGAGGGAAGGTTATAAAATTCCACAAACGTCCAGTAAACGTGTGGTGCTGTGTAAATCCCTTTACTGCTAAAAAGCCCACTCGCAGCTGAATGTGGCACAAGTTGGTCATTAAGGTGTCACGCAGGGCACCAAGTGAAGTGGAAAACACCGGGTGCGTTATGCAGTTTAAAATCAGCAGTTAGCAGATGAAAACAATTCTTTCTGATCTACTGTGGGAACAGCCTGGGTGTTCTAAAGATCTGTCAAATATTCACAGTTACATAGGACGTAACTCTGGGAGGGTGTGTGTGTGTGTGTGTGTGTGTGTGTGTGTGCGTGGTTGATCTAACCCAGACCAATTGTCCACAGGCCACACACAACAGAGTGCTAAAGGTTGAGCCGCTCAGATAAAAGTAGTTCGATCCAGAAACACCAAGACTTGGAAAGGTTTTAGCATTGTACATTTTTATTTTCTAGTCTGAATTATTACAGTTTTAAATATTTTTGAAATGTTGTTAGTGACTAAATAAACAGAGCATGTTTGAAGCTTGTGAGAAGCAACTAATCAGAGAAATCTGGAAAATTAAACCAAAAGTCTTAGTGTGAGCTACATGAATGTTCTGTAATGTTCGTAAAAATACGTAACAATGACAAATGTTGTAGTAACACACATACAGTCTCTAAATGAACTTTTGAAGCCAGAATATCAATAAAATACAGTTTAAAATCATAAAAGTGTTTGTTTGATCCAGTTTTCCATCAGTTACGTCAGCTGACACAAAGTGCAATGTAGAAGTTGTAAAAAAACACACGCGAAGAGTATCAAAAGTGGAAAATTGCTAGATTAACACTGGCGGAAGATGCCCCTCTCCATAGAGCTAACAGAGAGCTAAGACTGATCTCAGCTGGAGAGATTTTCCCCCAGAGAGTTGGCCACACAGGGAGCGACCCTACAAAAACTGCCCCCGATGATTCGGCTCAATGACCAGGCTGGGGGTCGGGTCAGCTACCAGGCTAGCAGCTCACCTGCCAAATAGGGGGATGGGAGGGAGAATACAGACTCGGGTTAACGGAGGAGAGTGGGGTATGTGCAAAGGCCTCCTGGTTCCCCTAAGCTGTCCATGAAAACAGCAGGCTCTCAGAAACGAAGGTTAATCGAGGTCTAGAACTGCGTATGAAGCGAAGCTACACTGAAAGGAATACTGGACATCACCTTTGTTTTCCCTTAGCTCTGGTCACATCGATGAGCCACTGTGAATGATATCGGGTTCTTCACAAACGGCATTTTGTATTAAAGCCTTTTAAAGTAGCAGATTAGTCTGGGTGAACTTTACATTAATGTGGAATGCAATGCAATTTTAAAAAGACACAAGAAGGGAACTAGCCTAATTGTTAAAAAAAAAAATGTCCCTGACATATGCTCTAAGTGAAGAATCAAGGGCTAATGTCAAGGGCCCTTTATAAAAGGCTGCACAGCCCAGGAGGATGTGAAATGGCTCTCATTATTTTCACAAGAAGCACAACATTTACTTTACCTATTATTGGAAGGTCTGTGGGAGAATCACCTCCATCTGAAAGCAATTAGAACAGCTCAAGTACTTGGTGTGAGAAATTCAGCCTTCATGGGGGGAAAGGCTCTACCTTTTTCAGGCACGTTTAACCTTGCTCCCCCAGGGCAAGTGCTGGAAAAGGCAGCCAAAGATGTCTGGCTTAGGCAATTACTATTAACAATCTAGCCATGTTTAATGGCTTATTAAAGAAAAATTTATATCATTTCATTTTGCAAACCTGCATGTTGAAGCATTCAGCCATTGCCTGTATTAAATTTTGCATTATATATTATATTAATTATATCATTTCCACATTCATTGAAAAATGAACCGTATCAAGCCTATCAAGGGATTTTGAGGAGAAATTACAGTGAACAAATGTCTTATTTAATAAAGAATGAGGTCTTATGACCAAGTAAAACATTCTGAGATTTAACAAGGAATAGGACAGTTTCCTCTTTCAGACAGCTGCTAAGTCAGTCTCAGCCTGAGTCCAATCCAACTATGTGTTTTTAACACCTTTTGATAGTGAAATGAAAAAAAAGAGCACCATGAATTTCTTCCTATTGCTTTCAAATTAAATTAAATTTAATTATTTATTTTTTTTATCAATAAAAAAGATTTGTAGAGAGCTTAGTGACTTATAACTGCCCAAAAAAGTGATATGCAATAAAAAAGGGATTTAACCACAAAAGCCATACACACTATATTACAGCCATTTTGGAAAATAAAGTTTTATGAAAGCACCTATTAAATACAATCATTGTATCAATAACCTTGGTGCTGGAGCAATTAAAATAATCTGCAATACCACGACAGTGGAAATTGTAATAAACATAATCACTGGCCCCAACAGGGTCCCTGAGCACATTTAATTCACTCTGTTTTTGGCTTTCTAGTTATGACTCATGGGCTGAGATATTCAGAATCAGAGAGTGAGATTTTTTTGAGATTTTAAGATTAATTTAATAAAATTGGAACAAATGTTTTACTGTGACAGGCTGCAAAGTGCATAAAGATACATTTTAAAAAGTGGTTGTTAGTGTAACAACCTCAGCAGCAACCTCATTTCCCCTCTTGTCTGTTCCAACTTCTCAGCATTTAGCATCACCATTATAAAAATCACTGGCCTGATTATCTTTCATCACCTACACCTGTTACTCACTGCTTATGCCTTCAGTATGCTTGAATGATTCATAGGACACTGTGTGGCTTAACGACTATAAACATTTCTTCTGAAACTGCTCAGGTACAGGAACTGGACTAAAAATGAGAGCCAAAAACTTGCCAAAAATGAGAGCCAAAAAATCCTTCAGGTAGCCTGGAGAACTATTTCTCAAGACTATATAAAAAATACCAGGGAATTTTTTTAAGCTGACTCTTTGGAGACAAATTATGAAGAAATGAGCGCTGGTTCAAGACTTTTGCAGAGACAAATTATGAGGCATAAAGATTTTTTTTCCCTTCATTTCTTAAAAAATGAACAAATGAGATCAGATGAGATGAGAATGGAAATTAGGAACAGCTATTTTATTTCTTACCTGAGCACATCTTCTATGGTTTCCGCACCAGCCCAGAACCTCATCACTCTGTAAATAAAGGGAGGAAATAATTATTAATTATGCACAAATTACATTTTAGTGACAAATACAGACTGATTTTTTTCATATGTTGTGTTTTCCTACTGGCTTACATTACTATATTATACTTGGTTATTTTGCCATGATTTTTAGGCTGAAACCAGAATTGTTTCCAGAGTGAGGAAGTGCACTGGGTAAGGATGAATCAGACTAGATATAAACACGGGAGTACCACACACCAACGCCGTGACCTCTAGTGTACGTCAACCTCTAACCACACAGACTGCTGGAAAACAGGCAGCCGGGAATTAAACATGACTAACATAGCTAATCATAGTGAAAAGTGTCTGTGTTTTGACTCGAACTCTTTTTCTGATTTCAACTAAAACATCCTGGACTATTCCATACGGCGTTCGGCCACTTCCATAAAGGAAAACTGTAATGGTCTGGCTAAAATAACAGAAAACGCAAGCAGCGTCAGTCGTAAACAGACATCTAAAACAAATCACAGAGCACCGGCACAGATTCTGTCCCTCTAAGCAGGGTTAATTACCTCTCTTTAAACACCCCCTCTGGGTAACCAACATTTATCCTCCACAAACTCAGCTCATGCCACTTATGAGCTCCCACACCACCTTTGTGAGATCTTAATAAGCACTTAAGGAGAAAAGAAAAACCCATTATGTTTGAGAGACTGTCCTGAGGGTCCGAGATCCAGAAAAGTGATCTCAAAAGGAATGTTGGAACATAACATCACCCCAAGAGATTACATCACCGTTTTAAATCCTTCTTGATGATCGTTCCATATGAAAAGCCAAAATCCACACCTAAAATCTGCAAGCCAGGAACAGTAACAGGTTCATATGCCAAACAGGTGAAAAACAATGAAAAGCAAATCAGTGACAGTGTAGATTAAATATTGCCGCTTTTGAAGAAAATGTAATACAGATTATAATACATTTGAGACATAGGATTAAATTTTTGCCTAAGGGAGAGTTGGTCCTTTTCTGTCTCTCTGAGTATTAACCTTTGTGAGTCATAATGGAGATGCAAAGGAGATGCTTCCTATTCACAGCAGAGCTTTGATGGATCGAAACACTAATCCTTCCTGAGTCTTTGGGCATTTGTGAATACTCTTCAACTATACAAGCCCCTTTAAAAAAATTAATCTGAATAGCCATTTGATGGATAGACTTGCATGTTACTTACCTTGTGGCGTAACAATAAATGAACCAGGTGTACCCTCCATTGAAATCTACAACCTGCATGCAAACGCTATAAACACAGCACATGGTGCATGTTCTATCCATGGCCTAGTATGCCAGCACATGACCTTAACAGTCAAGTAAATAAGCTTTTGTTCCATTTGCTTTTCACCCCATTTAGTGGCTTATTTCACACACCATGCACACTGCAATCCTTCATGGGAATTTATTTTTGGCTATTCGGCTGACATGGGACGAAGTATAAGAGAACGGTGAAGGAAGTCATCAGAGCGATAGCATCTAAACAAGAAAGAGTAGAAGAGAGAGAGAGAGAGAGAGAGAGGCTGTCAGATAGGCTATGTTAAGCTGTGTCACTCAGTCTAGCGGCCGCCCCTTTGTTCTCGGCCCCTATACCACATGTGCAGCTGTTTCAGCTCCAAGCACAAAAGAGAAAAACTCCATACCACAAAGACACACGTGCCAACATATCTAAACACACTTTATGACATCTGACAGCAAAAATGTCGCGTGAAATTGTTGCAAAGTTTAACCCCTCAGGGCCAAAGGGATGGAACTCTCTGTCTATAAGCTCAACATTTACATTTAACTTCCTAATTCTGCCATTATGATGATCATTGAACAGCTTGGTTTCATTGTAATGGTTTCTGTCTGGGGATTTCTCATCCCAAATACCAAACAGAGCTGACTCTTGATCTTTGCTTTATGAAGCATGATGTTAAAAAGGAACCGCATTCAAGCAGCTCTGTCCGACTGCTCCAACAGGGAGAGCCATGAGTGATTATGGCAGCTGAATGTTTGCAGCCTTTTTGTGGACAGGAAGCGTTCGTTTGGACACAAGAAGAGAGAATCAGAAGGACCTAGTTATGAAGCCCTGCTTTATGCATGTAGGGTCAACTGATGGATGTAATGACCTTGCTACGTATACAGAATCTTAAATTACCACTGCATCCAATTCTAAGCCATGTGGTCACGAAACTTTTCACTTAGCTTTCAAATAATCAGATAGAAGCTGATGAGAAACCAATTGACATTTAGATTTTAAAACATGTACATCTTTATTAAGATGTTTAGAACCAAGCGGTAAGCTGTTATGCATTTGAAAGGCATAACAAGATGATGATGCTGCAGGGTTCGGTTTAGTGCTTCAAATATACGTATTTGTATTTAGGTATAAACCTATAATGGGCGTGGTGTAAATTGGATGGATGTTTTCAATGAACCAAAGTACTGAAAAATAACCCAATAGAGATAGAAATGGTAGCGCTGTGAGTATGACGTGTGAATTTGGATTCTGAAAGCTCTTCAACCTTCGTTACATCATGTGTGTTCATAAATGGTCTCTAGAGATGTTTTTTTTTTCATTCAGTTTGCACAGATATTTTCTGGACAATTTTTCTGGCCAAATTTAAACCACCACAAGCAACAAATGAACAAGCAGTTACTAAAGATACTGTAAATGCATAGAACCATATGTTCATGTTGATGAGCAAGATCTTTGTTTGTCCCACAAGCGTCATAACTGATTGGTCACTTAAGTCAGTGTGAACATAAACGTAACATATTTGTATTAAACTGTTTAAAAACCATTTCCAGCTCATTCTAAATAATCCGTTTATATTGTGTTGGATCCATATTAGACAAACAGACAGATAGGAAGAAAGAGAGAGGCAGAAAGGCATACAGCATTTCACATACTGTAATAGCTAAATATTTATTGACCCTACAATCAAAGTTGTAAAATAATTAAGTCATTATCCATCTTTTGAAGTCCTTCACTCCATATCTATTCCGGGAATCACACCATAAAATAAAACCAAAGCTTATTTACTTTAGCCCACATTGTATCTTTTCTTCAAGTCAAGCTCAAAGTGCCATAATTACACAGTTTTGTCTCTGGCCCAAGTCACGAGAGCATTTCATGCCTCCCTGCATTGGCCTGCTTATGATACAGCAAGTGGAGGCACAGACTTGATGGCATTTCCCCGAACGAGAATTACGAGCTGCTTTTTTTTCATCATTTTGGCTTTTCTGGTTAGAGAGTTGTTTGGACACAGCAAGAGGTAAAGGGAATCAGGGTCTCAGAGCACTCTTTCTGGTCCCCTTCATCCTGTAAACAAGTATTCTGAAAACAGTAATTTCAGTGGATTTTTTTATTACCTATGTGACTAAGCAACCATACATTTTAACACAGAGAAATAATTGTTTTAAAAGTTAGTGTAAGTTCCAAATTCGTGATTATACTGCACATTGTGCAGAAAACAATGCAATTAAGCATTTGAGTCAAAGCGTTACACCACACAAAGAACACAAAGACAGAGTGACAGAGTCTGAATTGAATTTTGGATGCCCAGACAGCTGCTTTATTGGCCTTTACTAAAAAACATATATTTTTATACAAATTAATAAAAATGAATAAATGTCTTATATTGTTCTGTAGATGGCATTTTCTACAGATCTTTCTGTCATGCTCAGTGGATAATGCACTACTCTTATATTCATTTGTTTGGTAGACAGTTTTATTCAAACTACCAATTGAAGAAGAATTCAATGAAAACCTTTCAGCTGGAATGGCATACAGAAACACAAAAAACTGCTAGGAATCAAGAGTGCTCCACCTCTCACCAAGCAGCTAAAGAAAGACAGGCAAGTGGATCTGAGTCTCTTGATTATTTTTAACAGCTGAAAGAAAATCTGCGAGTGAACAAAGCTTTGCAAAGGATCCCACACATTATATAACTATAATATTAAGTCAACAAAGAGACTTGTCACAGCTTCACTAACCAGGATGTCTTCATGAGTTAAGTACAAAAAGACATTCTGATGATTTATGTTATTAAATGACTCTCTGTCTGACTATCTATTTCTCGCTTCTTATGAGCAAGAAATAAGATCAGATCACTTTCACCAACCAAACTCTTCAGTTTCAGTTTCATGTTAGCATGTTCCTAACTAGCTTAATAATGTACGCATGCTGTCTTTCATAATAGTTTGTCCTTGCCAAAAACAATCCATGTAAGACATTGGATATGCCGTACTTCTTTTTTAAATTTTCTTTCCATTTTTGTGAAGCTGCTTTGAGACAATGACCATTGTAAAAAGCACTATATAAATAAAATTGAATTGAATTGGATTGAATTAAGATGGACTAAATGCACATCCACAGGCAAAGCACATGTCTGCCACAATTGAAATGAATGTATGCAAAGCCCCTCAACCCCTCAGCATTTAGCATCACCAGCATATTAATCACTGGCCTGATCATTTGTCATCATCTACACCTGTTTCTCATTTGTTCATGTGTTAAGTTATACGTTTTTTTAAATTCTTGAATGATTCATAGGACACTGTGTGTCTTAATAAACAAATAAAAAAATATATTCCTCTGAAACTGGTCAGGTACAAAGACTGGACTAAAACCGAGAGCCAAAAACTTGCCAAAAATGAGAGCAAAAAATGCCCTTCAGTAAGCCTGGAGAAATATTCATCAAGACTACATTAAAAAAGTACAAGAAAGTCTTGTATGAAAGAGGGGTGGCTAAAGACTTTTAGTCAGTACATAACGTAACGCATACAGTAAGTAGTCTATTTATGATTACCATGGACAATCATTCTGACATTTTTTCCTGTACTGAGCAAAGCATGGAAAAATGAATTTACTGGAAGCTCACTTATAAGTGAAGTCTTAGAGCTGTAGTACATCTTTATGTGAAGCACATATTTTTGTAGAACGTTTCCATTAATTGGTCATTAATTCCTCAAATTCCAAAGACATTTCCAGTTAGCTCTGAATCCGGTGTTCTTTGAGGATATAAAAATTGTTTGATAATAATCCCACACATCATCAGCAAAAGTATGTTTGCCCACTGAACTTCTGGGAAAGTGTAAATAACTTTAATAGCTTTTTACAGAGGTACAGTAATAGGTGTATATCTGGTTAATGCAGTGACAACTTAAAAAAATTATTGAAATATGCCTCTCCAAAACTGCTATCATGAATAAAATAGTAAATAGCAATCGTTTTTATTTATTAATTTATTTACTTATTTAAAAGGAAGAAAATCCATATGCATGTTGATCGCACATACAAAACAGATCTAAATCAAAATTATTTGACAAATTCATAATAAAAAAAAAAACACAGAGGTTTATATTAATTCAGAGATACACCACAGCAGTGCTTATCGATCCATCTAGCTTTCTCTATCTACTTTGTTCCTTCTCTCGCTTACGTAAAACCCTGGGCAGAGCAGACCCAGAAGGAAGTGGAAGACAAAATCAGATCAAGGAACATGCTCTGCTTTGGGTGCTGCAGTTGTTCAACCCCTGAACTGGTTCCCACCACCCACAGAGAAGACATACATGGGAGACACTCGTGACCCTGTGCTTTTCATGAACCATGAGGTGCGAACTGGAAACGTTTGAAGGTCACACTGCATTTGTGAAGCTGAGAGAAAAACGTGGCCAAGAGAACTCCTTGCTGCTAGCAAAATGTGGAGCTACTTCCCAATATGGATCTAATTAGGGTGACTTCATGCCACAAGGTCAATTAATTAGCTTGAATGGCTGCAAAAAAGATGACTTCAATTCCTAAGAGATGGTACTATGAAAGAGCGAGTATAAATTCTGCTACTCAATAACTTCACGTAGTAATGCTACTATTTAATTGGCATGTATTTAGTCTAGTTTTCAGTGCGCCTCTGAAGCAAAAGGCACTCATTGGACCTAAAATTTGGCACCACTAGAAAAAAAGCAGAAAACAGACATAAAAGAGCACAGCACCAGGCACTTCAAGAAAATTAGGCTACACACCATTTGCTTTGAGTTTGGGGGCCCCCCCTCTATTAACGCATACCCAGGTGGGCAAAACAGCCAGAAAACAGCCAGAAGAGCAAAACACAGCTCCTTCAACCACACTTTAAACAGCACTTAATGACTTCCCCATCCACCAAAATGAACACACACTTAAGTGGGCTGTAATGTTGACTATAAAATGTAGTAAAGCTTGGCAATATTACATATAAGATACATCATATATAAGTATAGCATATAACGATCTGCAGTGTTTTAATAACTTAATTGTAACTCATTCTATGACTTTTAAAATATTTTTTTTTTCTGTAAGTTTTTATTTGACCATTAATTCATTCATCTTCCATTCATCTGCTTACACTGTGTAAGGCCTCTGAGCCTGGAGTCTATCCTATGGAGCTCAGGGAGCAAGACAGGGAACATCTTGAATAAAGTGCCAATGGATCACAAGGCACAGGCGCACACACATACTCACACATCATACACTAAGGGCAGTTTGTAAGCACCAATCTGCCTACATTGCATGTACTGTATGTGAATGTGAGTATGTGTGTGCGTCTGTGCCAATGGACATACTCACACATCCTACCATACACTAAGGGCAGTTTGTAAGCACCAATCTGCCTACATTGCATGTATGTGGACTCTGGGAGAAGCCAGAATCCTAGGAGGAAACCCAGAAAGCACAGGGAGAACATGCGATCATCACATACAGACAGGACAGGGAGCAACCTGTTTAAATACTTTTTTGAAAATGTTTCATTATAAAGCTTTACTACTTTGTTGGGACCTTGTTTTTAAAACTTTAGTACAATTAATCACTGTGTTAAATGTCATATGATATGAGAAGGTCTTCAGATGTTGTGTAATAATATAAGGGCTGTACGGAAAATAATAGAAACATGGGCATAACTTTTGAATTAACTGGCATAGGTGTTTCAAATTGCAAATGATGGTAGAGTAACTCTTTTTCTATACAAAGGTCCTACTCAACATAGTCTCCATCACAAGCAGTGCATTTACGCCATCGTAGAACCCTACTCTTGAATCCTCTTTTTAAAAAATCCCCTTTGTCGCAATGGATTGTCTCCAACTGTGCTACAGAATGCTTACAGAGATGACACCACTGACAAGAGTAATGCGCACAGATGGACGAAGAAGTCTAAAAAAGGGAAACCAGAACTGAGGACAAACCACACAGTTGGGGGCCATCAACTGCGACAAAGGGGATTTTCAAAGAGGATTCGAGAGTTGAGTTTAATGATGGCACAAATGCATGGCTTGTAATAAAGTCTGTGTTTGAACAACCTATGTCAGTTACTAAAAAAGTTATGGGCACTTATGCACTACTTTTGATAGAGCACTGATTTTTTTTGTCACCCATAGTTTGTGGCCACTATTTTTGTATGACAGTGTGATAAGAATACTACAGTATATTAAGTACTCTATAGTGTAGGCTTTGAAAAGTATAGTGATATAGTCAGATGTACAGAGCCTGAATGACTGAATGGTAAAATTATAATTTTTTTCTCCTTAAATTGTTACCATTTCTATTTAAATATAGTAAGTCTTTTGTTATCTCAGATTGTTATCCAAATATAGTGTATACACTGTTATATAGATAATGCTTGCCATGATACAGTCTTCGAGAATTGTGTAGGAATATTTTGGTCATATCCCCTACCCCTAATTTGTGCGCATGCTTTTTGAGTGTAGAAAACAAAACATAATTAATCAATAAATAAACAAAGAAATAACACAATAAACTATATTTTATGAGTAAACCCACTAAATACGAACGTTTTGTTCGCTTTCTGACGTGTGTAACGGTGTAATTAATGTTAAGGCTGTGACCTGAAGGCGTCTGAAGGTGGAGGTGAGCTGAGTGATGTGCAGCGTGAGGCAGCGCGAGGTGCAGCGCGCGCTGTTAATCTTCTCCACAGTCTCTCCGTCTTCAGCACCGGTCCTGCGCGCGACGCTCAACTTCACAACGCAGCACAGAAATATCGGTAAAACCCCGGAGACAAACATGGTCCTGAGGTCACTTTCTTCGTGTCACAGGCACGTCGAACGTCTCGAGTTTTTAAATTTATTTTTAGCGTATTATCAGCGTAAATCCCACCTGAGAATGACGCGCGTGGAGTGTGTGCTGCGCGCGCGCCGTTAGAACTGAAGTGCAGAGTCGCCTCTTGATAGACACTCCCCCCCCCCTTGCTCAAACACACACGCACACGCACTGCCATATGTTTGAACGTGTGGCACTTTGTCACTTGCCAAAAGCTTCTAACCAAAAACGTCAATTTATATTTCTTTTTGTCAAGAAGTAAATTAAAATTTTAGGGGGAAAATACTAGCAGAATGAATGAATTACTTCACTCCAGGTCAGTGTCGCTATGGTTGATGGATAGATAGATAGATAGATAGATAGATAGATACCTTATTGATCCCGAAGGAAATTCCAGATATCCAGCAGCAATAGAGACAGTAACACAAAGACTTTGTCTGTAGACTGTAGATGTGGCTGTAGATGTGATTGCACACTGTAAATCTTACATATTGTCAGTAGACACAGGGTAACGTGAGAACTGACCAGAAGCTTCTAGTGCAATGCTTAGAACCAAAAACTACAAGACATACAGTATAAGAAACATATAAAGTGAGCATATAAATCACAAGTTTAAAAAAAGATTTAAAAAAATTTTTAAAAAAGGCTTCACGCATCACACATCAGGAGAAATTTATATTCACCAATTTGTCGGAAGCAAATACTACACTATATGGACAAAAATATGTGAACACCTGTTCATCACACCCATGTGAGCCTTTCTTAAACTGTTGCCACAAAGGTGAAAACATTCTAACTTCTCTAAATTGTCATGCTGCAGATTTTCCTTCATTGCAACCAAGAAGCCCAAATCTGTTCCAGCATGACAGTGCTCCTATGCACAAAGCCAATTCCAAAGCAAAGACACAGTTTGCCAAGTTTTAGATTGGAAGAACTCGAGTGTCCTGCACAGAACCCTGACATCAACCCCAGAAGTACCTTCGGGAGACCCTGGAACGTTGACTGTGTCCCAGATCTCTTCATGCAAAATGTCTGATTGAATTAATGCTCTTGCAGCTGAATGAGCACAAATTCCCACAGCCACTCTAGTGGCTTTTTAGAGGCCTTTTTAGAACAATGAAGGTTATTATAATAGCAAAAATGTACTAACCATGGAATGGGATGTTCTAAAAACATATATTGGTGTCATCATCAGGTGTCTGCACATGTTTGGCCATATAGTATAGCATGATTTTGGAAGGTAGAAGGAAACCAAATATCCCTGAGAAAACCCATGTGCTCGCAAGAAGAATATGCACAGAATCTCGGTTTGCTCTGTGACAGTAACCTGAGGTCAGGCTTGAACTGGGGACCCTGGAGCTGTGAGTCAGGAATGTGCAAAACTCCTGCCTAATTAGATCCTATCAATTAAATCGGTATCAGTGAACTCATTAAAGGTTAATAAACTACAGGAAGTCTATTGACCATGTATGCCCATTAAAATAAATATTCCTGATCCACTTTGACAGTATTTACTAAAAAAGGATTACTTTCAGTATTTACGTAGGAAATGGGGCTGTACTGTAGCTTGCCCCTGAGGTTATTAAGCTGCAGTTTTATATATACCCTTAAGTATAGCCTCTTTGGTACTTTTAGTATGGATCTTTAAGCATGCATGTAGCGTACGTTTAAAGTTTTACTATAAAGGGTAATTACAGTCCTATTATGTAGCTTAAATCTCTTATAAGGGTACACAATATCAATGTTAAAGATGCAAAAGACATATGCTTGAGGGTACCACCTGGCATCATGTTTAGTACTTTAAAAAAAGAATTTTACCACTTGTCCCACTAAGCAATGTAAAGTCCTCTTTTATTTGTTTCTCTAGATATGTTTTATAAAGAGGCCAAGAGATTTTCCCTTTCAAGAATGGATCCGAATAGGACCCCTTCACAACATCAAGGCGTCCTTAATATATTTATAAATACTTCTCGTCTTTAATGGGTACTACTTTGCATTTATAAGAATAAGTACATTGTTTTCAGGGTTTACATAGAATCATTTAAACAGGGGGTAGGGGGTCATGCTAAAGAATGAATAAGAGCATAAATGTGTACAATTAATTAGTCTTTATACAGTATTAAACTACAGAATGCACACCTCAAGGGACGTTACCTTACTATGAAGCATTTTCTTATAATCATGAATCCTAGCACAAAAATCTGAGACTAAAGTCATGAGATTAAATTGCATACCAGTCTTGTTGCGAATCATTTAAACTTTTACTATATACAGTATTAGCACAAGCTTCATGTTATTAGAGCTTCAATATGGCACAGTCTGACCTATTCAAACTATTCAATTTCTTTTTTCATCGTTGGCTATCTGGACACAGGAATGACCATCTGGAGTACAAAACTTAAAACATCTGGCTAAGCCATGGTTGAATTACTGTGTTGCACAAGAGATATAAAAAATGATAATTCTTTCACATTTGACAGTAATTTTGTAGGTAAAGCATAAAAGATTGAGTAACGTAAAAGTCGGGAGAGCACACTTCCATGCATTTCTCAAGGGAATAACTATGGCACTGAACCTGATTTAGCACAAAATATGTGCAATCATGCATAATGCGTATAAATGTGGAGTTATTTAGTTACCAGGTCGAGAGTACAATGATAATGACCTTGTACTGCATGCCATGGGCTAACAAGCATAGAAGATATTCTACTGATCACAGACATGCACTATTTTATCCAAAGCCAGCTGAGCAAATTACATGCTTTTTCAAATGATTCAAATCTACATAAAGGGAGAGGTAGCGTGGTAAATAGAACTGCCTTTATGGCACAGAGCAAAATAGTCCATTCATAGATCCTCAAATTGTCCACTGATTATTATTTAATCATTATTTGCCCTGAGGTACTAAATAGATGTCTCTCTGAAGTCTTTATTCATTTCAAACAAAAGGTCTTTGGTGCTGGTGAGCATGTGTGTGTTTTCTTAATGTTTTTCCCTGTTCCAATAATAAGCTCAAGAGAGATTTGATCTAAAGTGATGAAGCTAAAATAATTCTTGATATTGAAATTCCTGCTGAGGTTACAAAATACATTTTGGCACGTTAACAGTAAATAAAAGTAATTGAAATGAAAATTTCTTGAGGCAATGTTGTGGTAGACGATACGTTGGTAGGCAACGATAGAACTCAAGATAGCAAAAGAAAAGTGGCAGGCTAATATATATATATAGATAGATAGATAGATAGATAGATATAGATATATAGATAGATAGATAGATAGATAGATAGATAGATAGATAGATAGATAGATAGATAGATATATTACTATGTATGCTACAATAAATGAATAAACAAATAAAGATAGATAGATAGATAGATAGATAGATAGATAGATAGATAGATGACTACACATGCTACAATAAATAAATAAATATAGATAGGTCACTACACATGCTACAATAAATAAACAAATAAATACAGATAGATAGATAGATAGATAGATAGATAGATAGATAGATAGAGACACGTGCTTGCAATCAATCAGTCAGTCAATCAATCAATAGCTAAATGAACCAACACGATTTTGCAGAAACCCAATCGGAGGACCAGCCAGATTTGTGCAAGAGAGATCTAGCGCCCTCAAGTGGTAAATTAACACACTGCACACGTCCTTTAGCCAGATTTGAATGAACAATTGGTCCGTTTCATGCTATTCAGAATCTATTAACACTACACTAGAGTAAAGTTAGTTTTCTTTTTAAACAGAACTCAAAGGTAAAGTGTATGTAGGAGAATTAGTTTCTTCTGACCGCCAGCCAGCTCACTAGCAAGAACTTGGCATCCTGTCAACAGCCCCAATCCTCTATAGCTTACCAAAGTCCAGGTCACTGCCATGTTCTAAGCATAAACAGCTAGCGAAGAGCAAACACATGGTAGACATTAATGTATATTTTTGAAAAAGAAAGAAACAAAAAAATGGAACGTATGATTTGTTTATTCGTACTGGTGCGTGTTTGGACTGTCATGGCTACACACCTCTCTCCTGTACCCTGCGATGATAAAAGCGTGATGAAACTCGCCAGACTTGCTGTAAACTACATCAACGAGGACAGACAAGAGGGATACAAGTTTGCCCTCAATAGGCTTTTCAACGTTCATGTTCATCCTCAGGTTGGTCATCTTAAAACCATAAAAAAGAAAACTTTATCTACAATGTCTTAAAATGGGAACATTTGATAAAATATATATACTGTGTGTGTGTGTGTAGTATATATATATATATATATATATCTATATATATATATATATATATATATTTGGT
>JAQMYG010000007.1:9750034-9771330 GCA_030014215.1 Clariallabes teugelsi
AAGGCATTTTTGACAGTAATTATCTGCTGACATACTGTATGTGGTATGAAACATACTTACTTTCATACAGAAGAATCATTTCTATGAAACACCTATCAGGTTGCTGTCAAAATATGTTTAATATGTATACTGTATTGTTACAGAGAATTGTATGTCTGTAACAAGAATTAAATATCAGTGTATGTTAAAACTCCGCACCAGTAGTATGTACTAACATATCTAATATGATTCAGTATGTACAAACATACAATATGAGATACCTGCTGATCTTACTTTCCACTGCGGTAACCAATATGGTTACTGTGGTAACCAAAGTACTACTATGATACCCACTGAAATGCCACAGCACCTGACATGGTATTCACCAAAGTACAGTGGTAAATACTATAGTGCTATTATGGTACCCACTGAAGTGCCATAGTATCTACCCTACAGTATATACTCTATCTAATCATATGGTGCCTGCCATGGTAATGTCTGAAGTAAAACAGTAATTCTATTATATATTATGGTATGTACTATAATTTACCATAGTAACCACAGTACATTTTCTTAGGGGTTATAATATGGCACTTCAAAGGCCAATTAATGTGCATAATGTGCATTTACTGTACATAACTTTTAGTACACTTTTAGTATGTAGTTTTATCTTTAGCATATGATTTATCCAAGTAAAGTTGTAATAACTTGAAATTTCAGGTTTTGATATCCTGGTCTAAAACATATATACAGGAGCATCTCAATAAATTCAAATATTGAACTATGAAAAGTTGATTTATTTCAGTAATTTCATTAAAAAAGGGAGACTTGTATATTATATAGATTACTTATACACAGAACAATATATTTCAAGTGTTTATTTCTTTAAATTTGGTGATTTTAGCCTACAGCTAATGAAAACCCCAAATCAATAAAAAAAAAAAAAAAAAAAAACATAGAAAATTTTAAATATTGTAAAATAGTTCAATAATGGAGACTCAGGGTGTCACATTCTAATCAGCTAATTCATTCAAAACACCTGCAAAGGTTTCCTAAGACTTTTAAATGGTCTCTCAGTCTGGTTCACCCTGCACATGGAGGGTAAGACACAAAAGGTCATTGCTGGCTGTTCACAGAATGCTGTATCCAAGCACATTAACGGAACGTTAAATGAAAGTAGAAAATTGTGCACAAGCAACAGGAATAACCACAGCCTTGAGAGGATTGTGAAAGAAAGTCCATTCAAGAATTTGGGGGAGATTCAACAGGAGTGCATTGCAGCTGGAGTCAGTGCTTCAAGAGCCACCACACACAGACATATCCAGGACATGGGCTACAACTGTCACACTCCTTGTTTCAAGACATTCTTGAACCAGAGACATCGTCAGAGGTGTCTTACCTGGGCTAAGGACAAAATCATCTATTTTCAGATGAAAGTAAATTTTGTATTTCATTTGGAAAACAAGGTACCAGAGTCTGGCAAGCTGCTTGAGGTCCAGTGTAAAGTGTAAAGTCTCTAGTAGTTTGGGCCGCCATGTCATCTGCTGGTGTTTGTCCACTGTGTTTTATCGGGTCCAAGGTCAGTGCAACCATCTAAAAAGAAATTTTAGAGCACTTCATGCTTTCCTTTGCTGACCAGCGTTATGCAGATGCTAATTTCATTTTCCGGCAGGACTTGGCATCTGCCCACACTGCCAAAAGTACTGATACCTGGTTTAATTACCATGGTATCCCTCTGCTTGATTGACCAGCAAACTCATCCGATCTACACCCCATGGAGAATCTATGGGATATTGTGAAGAGGAACATGCGAGAGACCAGACTCAACAATCCAGAAGAGCTGAAGGTCACTATCAGAGCAACCAAGGCTTCCATAACACCTCAGCAATGCCACAGACTAATCGCCTCCATGCTATGCCGCATTGCTGCAGTAATTAATTTCAAAGGTGGCCCCGATCGAGGACTGAGTGCTGGACATGTTCATACTTTTCAGTGGTCCAACATTTGTGTGTTAAAACATTTTTTTTAATTGGTCAAAGTAAATTTATAATTTTCTGAGGTACTAAATTTGGGGTTTTCCTTAGCTGTAAACCATAATCATCAAAATAATATATAAATATATCAGTCTGTGTGTAATGAATATATTGTATATAAAATATGAGTTTCACTTTTTAATTTGAATTTCTGAAATAAATCAACTTATATTCTAATTTATTGAGATGCACCGGTATATACAGTACATTATATTAAGTGAAATTGAGTATCTGTACTATATGTGTATGTAGAAGTTTTTTTTTTTAATGTTTTCCATTTTACCCACCTTTGTTAAAAAAACTGTTTTAACACATCCTTGTGTGTATATACAGCAAAAAACACAACAAAAAGTTGTTTAAGTGAGAAAAAGCACCATGCTAAGGCCAAAATGTAAAACAAACAAACAAGCAAGTAAGCAAGCAGAAGGTAGTAACAGTTAAAAAAAAAAACAGACATTTTTTCACTTAGTACTGGTCAGGAATTCCATGACAGCATTTATGAATTAAAATTAAGAACATGCTTAGGAGTGACAACAGAGGTGGAAAAAGCATTTAGTATGACATATTATTCAGTTTTGAACAAGGCCGTTTATTTAGAATTTCGTGTAGTGAGTTCTTTAGAGTATCTCTAAGACAACCCCTTATGTTGATTTATATTTTTTAACTTATGCACATGAACATTTATAAAATGTTTAAGGAATGTGTCCTAACTTGCTTTTTTGTTTTAGGGTCCAGCTGGAAAGGTTTACTATCTAGACTTGGACATCCTGGAGACCAAATGTCATGTCCTCAGCCGAAAATCATGGAAGCGCTGTGATATAAGGCCCTTTATGGAAACAGTAAGCCTGTTTTTCATCACAGGGACTGAAACAGATCCCTAATCCAACCTTATTTTTAACCCGGTCCTGGTTGATGAGTGTTATTTATTTTGACAATGGAGTGTTTATTCTTTGTGATTCTGCATTACTGCACTGCTAACCACCACCTTGAGGAATGTGAACTTTCAGGATCTAAAATGTTTTTCCCCCATTCTCATAAGCCCCTGTTGCATGATTTTTAGATACGACTGGCTTATATAGGCATTTATCTTCTTTACAAGTACGAAATTAGCTGTTTGATGAAAACAGAATTAATCTACATTAAATTTTATCATCATTTCTGTTTTCCCACTAATTACCAATAAGTACTGAATGACCAAACCAAATGGTGGTGTTCGACTTTTGTGCTGCATTGAATTTGTGGGCTTGTGATGCAATATGTATGCAATGTTTTCTGACATTTAAAAATATATTAGAAAATTATATTGATTTCCCCTCAGTCCCATATTTTGGGCTATTTTATGTAGACACATTACTTACAACCTCAATCAATGCCATTAAATTCCAGGTTTTAACATTATAAAATTGATTAATGGAGGAGGTGTCTAATAAAGTGGCAAGTAAGAATTTACAAATCCTAGTGGAACTATATCCGCCATACAGTAGCTTGTCATTTGTCTACGATATTAATGTTGTATAATATCTGCTCATTGATGGTCATATGATGGTCCATTTCCATTGAAGTACAGGCTGTAGGTCTAATTGTGCGCAGATGGGTTTCTGACAGTTGTTACATATTTAAAATGCATCTATGTGTACACCTACATATTGGCTAGTGGATGAAGATAAAAATAAAGGTAGCAGTTCAGTGTGTATATAATAGAATACTTCATAGTGCATGTTTGAGCATCAGATTCTGGTTATTTTATCTTTGCTTACAGACAATTAGAAATGTGTCTTTCGCTTAAATAAAATATATGTGTGTTTGTTTGTTTGTTTATGAAGGCAATTTTCTGAATATGTACTTCTTCATGCAGTTCATCCTAACTTTCAGTAGCAAAAATTTTTTTGCAGAAGTGACCCATAGTCTAAAGCATTGCATGTTTATTTGCTTAATGAGAACTAATGCAAATGCAGCATATTTCTTATTACTTCCATATTGCTTCATCTCTTCTAACTATACACTTTGTAAAATGGAACAGATGGGAAAAACAAACTTTTGTTTCTGCCTTATTTGTGTGTGACCTTAATTAATTTCGCAACTTTTTTGTTCCTAAGCAAATCTCTGGAAACTGCAACACTACCATTCTACACACACCAGATGGCCTCTCCTACCTCTACAGCTATGACTGCACCCTTGTGCCAGGTCCTCAAATGAAGAGTCCAAAGAAACCACTCATGGACTACATTTGATTTTTTATATATTTTTTTCTTAATTCGAACAGTTATGATATTATATTAAAGCTTATTACTCTCCATGTGTTTCTCAGACCCCCCTGAAAAGTTACAGAAGACATGTCCAGACTGCCCCCTACTGTTGCCGGTTGATAGTGACAGAGCCGTATCCAGTGCTAAGATCACACTGCGCAGCTACAATGGCCAGAGCACTCTGCCTGTACTGCTAACAGTGGCGGCTATAACCAGAGCCTCACACCAGGTAGTGCATCAGCAGTGTATAGTATTCAGACTATAGAGCGGAACATTCTGGAAGCTATATTTTGTTGCGTGTTGAAAACATAAAATGATGAAACAAGAAGTGAAAACCAAAATATTGAAAAATCAAGGAGAAATGACTTTACACATGCCATCACAATTGCACTATTTATTAAATGAAAGAGGATGGTCCAAGGGTTTTTCACTCTATCTTAGTTGATAATCCAAACTTAATCCCACCCATCCTGTAGTCATAATAAAGACTTTCATGAAGACTATCCCAGGACACTTATTCACAAAATACTCTTTCAACAAACAGTACTGTTTCATCTTATAGTACACAGTTTTAGAAGAATAATGCTCTAGATTCCCTCGATTACTCGATGTCACTTCAGAGTCTGGTTCCTCTCAAAGTTTCTTGATCATTCTTTATAATCAGGGAGGATTTCCCTGCCTCTGTTGTCTCTGGCTTAATTATAAGGTATCTAGTACATTCGGATGTCTGTAAAACTGCTTTGTGACACTGTCTAAAATTAAAGTCTCTATATAACTAAACTTTAATATAAATGAATATATACCGAATGAAGAATGTAGAATACATTATGTACCTCAAGACAGTTTTTAGCATGTTGCAAACAAGTATTTGAACTACTTTGGCAGCTGCTGATTAATCAGCAGTTAATCAAGACCCTTTGATCAATCAGACACAGGAATCCAACTGCTTCGTAGAATAATCAATTTTACAATGTAATCCAGGCATGTTTTTGATTAATTTGAAAATCATTCACCAATTATGAATCAGTTTAATAAAAAAATATGGCAATGGTCTCTAGACAATCATGAGACACAGATTAAAGCGAAATATTTTAGAGCATGAGGAAAGAAATGCATGCATCCATCCATTTTATATACTGCTTGTCCTGTGTAGCGTTGCATAGGGGCTGGCGTCTCAGGCGCCTCAGGGCATGGCACACCCTGGATGGGGTGCCAATCCAACAAACAAGCAGATGCACTCACACAACCAGTCATACACTATTGGCAATTTAGAAATGACAATCAACCTACAATACATGTTTTTTTTTTTTTTTTTTACTTAACCACTAAGTCAGTGTACCACTGAAGTAGTGCAAGAAGCTTACACATTGATATACTTTCTTCATAAATTTTGGAATACAATTTAATGCTGGCCAAGTTATTGTTCTACTAAACAGTCTAGGGTTAACTGAGTTTTATTCTCTTATTAATCAGGCTTCTCCAGTTGCAGCCAGTTTTGTTGAGTATACTGTGCAGGAGTGCTCTGTGCCACCAGTGGATGAAGCTTTGTGTGTGCCAGCAGATGCAGGGAAAGGGGTAAGCAAATAAAACAGCAATTATTGCAACATTGTTGTTAACCACATACCATATTAATTTATTACAGAATTTTTTACAGTTTGAAATATGGCTATTATTATAAACATATGAAAAACGTTTTCAAGTCCAGAGAAACTTTTAAATCCTTGTTTTCCCAGAGGCTAATATTACTATATGTATGTAATTGCTATTTGCCTGTTTTCCCAAGGTGCTATTTGTTTGTGTTTCAGCCCATTGGTTTCTGTGGCGGAGCAGTTTTTGGCACTGACGCGATCCCAACAGACGTTAAGGTGTCCTGTGAAATATTTCACCCTCAGGTACAATAAATATCCACTTTGTTTGTCAGCCTTGTTCCCCGGATCATGCTCTATAAAAGTTTATTTTCTTGGAAGAGAAAACTTTCCAGCTTGGAAGCAATAGTGAATAAGATCCAGATGGAGCTGATGACAGCAAAACAACACCCCAAAGGAGTCTCCTGTGAGTCAGCAGCATCGGAGGGGGAAATGAGAAGGCCAAAACTAACATAGAAACTCCCTTAGACCTCTTTTTGCCCCCACTCACCCTACACCTAATCTATCTTTATTTAAGTTCTTCTCTCTTTAGCATCTTTCTCCATTTGTAAGTCAGTCTTCTCTATGCATAGTTACAGGCAACATTTGAGACGAAAAAACAAGATTAGAGGTTAAATGCAAATAGCATGCAATGTAAGACTTGAATAATTCACAAATCTTTAGTGCATTCAAGAAATTGATAATTTATGCGATTCTGTTTTTTATCAGAAAATCTGGGTCTGGTTTAGGCTCTAATGTACCATAACAAATGTAGCTATTAACTATGATTGTAATAATAATAATAATAATAATAATAAAACTGTCCAACTTGTTTGTCCAACAAAATGTTTGTTTTTTTTAATTAACAGAATGTCAAATCTAATCAGTCTTGTAATTTCGAACGGTTGACATTCTTATATAAGATTGGTCATAACACAATGCATGAGTAGGGCCAAGTTAGCCTATCATTTAGATAAGTTATTGAATTTAATGTTTTTAATTATGGTGATTTTACAAAGAGAAAATGCTGTTTTTTCTGTATATTATATAATAGTTATGTAATGATATGTCATGATATAGAGCGTGTTTGACCGCCTTCAGCTTTGATTAAGGTTCCCAATGTGGTTAATTTGAGCATGAAAATGATCATCTTTCACAGTTTGAGTCCTGGAATAGGCTTGTGCCATCCATGCAAAAAACAAAACAAAACATTCAGTACATTCAGGTAGTCAGTTGTCATTTTTTACCGCATAACGCAACTGATCCTAGACCTGTTCAACTGAGGCATTGTCAGATCATAATACAGCCTCCAGAGGCTTGTACAGCGAGCACTATGCATGATATAATCGCTTCATGGGCTTCCCTTCTTACTCTAATGCAGCCATCGCTCTGGAGTAAGGTCAGTCTGTACTCATCATAACCCCCTTATTTCATCGCTCCAAAGTCCAATCTTTGGACATTTCTTACCCCATTCCAGTAATTTTAATGTTTGCTTTTCTTGATTTAGGCCATTAATTTGACCCTCCTGAATTATTTATTTATATATATGAGTTATTTATTTTGTTGTCCAGGCTATGTGCCGAGATATTATAGCAATTCCAGGATATAGTGTTAAAACAAGATGTAGAGACAGACATCCCAGTGTATACACTAACCACGCATTTTGTTCCCTTATTCTGTAGCGCTCTTGGAATTCTGCTGGCAGTGATATTGGCACAAAGCAGACTTTCCTGCCCAGCCCCCAACCGGAAGTGCTAGCTCATCCTTCAGTTCCTGAGGGAGCTGTGCCTACTTTACATGACACCAGTCCAGTCACACTGATAGACCCTGTTCAGCAACTTCTTCCACACACCCCTAATCCTAATCAATTATCCAGTGAGTCCAGCGAGTCTTCTTCATCAGAGGAGATTGCTGGTTCGGTTCGAATTGCCAGGCCTCCACTGAACTTCCGCTATGTGCCTTCGCGCCAGAGGAGAGAGGCATCTGCGGTAACAATCAATCCCATTTTCCTGGCCGTGTTCCCCAGCATACCGTCTCCTTTCCGTTCCTGCCCTGGAGCATCTCGCTATACCACTGCGTAAAAAACTATTCAGTGTAGTCATGACAATTCATACAAAACTGTATGAAAGGTTATAAACAGTTATGAATAGATTTAGCAGACAGAGCTTCTTTTAGGACATCATTCAAAAGGACCAAATGAAATTGTGCCTAGTTCTTGAAATTTGTACACATTATTTAGGAGATGTCTCTTTGAAAATGAGCATAATAAAGAATTTTTATTCTGAAGCGATATTTATGCTGTGATTCTTTCAATATACATTTTATATTGACTTAAAAAAAGCTAAATCCTTTGTGATCCGTTCTAAATTAGCAACAGTACCCACTTAGTGCTTTCTAAAGTTTCCATTTTGGTTCTTAGAATCACATGGCCTGATTTTAAAACATTCAAGGATAAAGACTTTGTACTGACACTTGTCTTGTTTGATCACTTTTTTTTTGTAAAACAAATTAAGAGACAGCTTTAAATGTTTGTTTATTTAAGCTCAATTATCTGTACAGCATTAAGATGTGTTGACTACAGTGACTATTCTTGAAATTTTCCACATTTTGTCACGATACAACCACAAATGTGTTTTACTGCGATTTATGTGATGCGCAACACAAAGTGGCACATAATTTTGAAGTGGTAGGAAAATAACAAATGGTCTTCAAAATTCTTTTACAAATAAAAATATCAAAGGTATTCAATATTCATACCCCTAACTAAAATCCAGTGAAACTAGTTGCCTTCAGAAGTCACCTAGTTAGTAAATAGAGTCTACTTGTGTGTAATTTAATCTCAGTATACAGTAAATACAGCTGTTCAATGAAGCCGTCAGTTTGTTAGACAACATTAGAGAACAAACAGCATCATGAAGCCCAAGGAACACACCAGACAGGTCAGGGATAAAGTTGGGGAGGAGTTTAAAGCAGGGTTAGGTTATAAAAAGCTAAGCTCTCAAGCTTTAAATATCTAATGAAGCACTCTTCAATCCATCATCCGAAAATGGAAAGAGTATGGCACAACTGCAAACCTACCAAAACATGGCCGTCCACCTAAACTGACAGGCCAGGCATAGAGAGCATTAATCAGAGAAGGTGTGAGAATCTGATGGTAATTTCTTCAGCAGTAACAGGGAAGCTGATCAGAGTTGGTGGGAAGATGGATAGAGCAAAATACAGGACAATCTTAAAAGAAATCCTATTAGCATCTGCAAAAACTTGAGACTGGAGCGGAGGATCACCCTTTAGCAGGACAATTACCCTAAACATGCAGACAGAGCTACAATGGAATGGTTTAGATCAAAACATATTTATGTGATAGAATGGCCCAGTCAGACCCAGAAGACTTGAAAATCGCTTTTCACAGACATTCTCCATCCAAACTGACTGAGCTTTAGTTATTCTGCAAAGAGGAATGAGCAAAAATTTCACTCTCTAGATGTGCAAAGCTGGTAGAGACATACTGTATACCAAAAGACTTGCAGCTGTAATTGCAGCGAAAGGTGGTTCTACAAAGTATTGACTCAGGGGGGCTGAATACAAATGCACGTCACACTTTTCAGAGGTTTAGTTGTAAATTAAACTGTTTTAAAATTTTCCTTCCACTTCACAGTTATGTGCCACTTTGTGTTGGTCTATCACATAAAATCCCCCAAAAAGACATTTATGTTTCTAACATGACAAAATATTGAAAAGTTTAAGGGGTATGAATACTTTTGCAAGACACTGTATAAATATACACAATTTTAAGTCAGGACAGTAGGTTAAAAAGATAAGTTAGTACATCTACTGGTTTGTAGCAAATGCGTTTTTTATTTTGTTACATTGTCAACAGGGAGGAAAAATCAATTATAGTACCAACACAGTACAGATACATTACAGTGAAACGGCTCTCGTTACAGCATGTTATGAAGCTAGGGTTAGAGCTACAGCACTCCTGGGGCAGAAAGTGTTAAGGATTTGGGTCCAGCAATGACAGATATGATGAAACCACTATACATTATACAATCTAACACTTCAGGCCAGTTAGATTAGACCATCACACTTGGCTATTAGGGCCTAAAAACAAAAGGGCAAAACAGAAAAGAGCTTCTTTTCTCACTCACCATTTATCAGTGATGTTCAACATCATGTAAATGAAAAAATAAAATGTAGAAGAAGTAAAGCCAAGACATGTTGAACTCCAACCTACTAAATGCAACACAGATTAAATAGTTATAGTGTTATAATACACTATAACTATTTGTTTTTGTTTTAAATGAGACATTTTGTAATTATTATCCTACCAAATAAAATACTGGTTATTCATGTTATTAATTATAGCTACAAGTTAAAAATTGGAAATCACTACAATCTGTTTACACTGAACATATAGCATTAGTTCAACATGTCCACTTTCACAGTCCAGATACAAAGGCCAGAAAGCAGAAGGTCATTTACACCACAGAGCAAATAGGTCCCTGTTTGACGTTCAACATGTATTTGAATTTGACCAGTCAAAATAAAATGCATCTTATTTATTTTAAATTCTATTTTAATTTTAATGGAATGAAATATACTAAAAAAGACCTTTATAATAGGAAATACATATGTTCTTACTTTGCATCACCCATGTCTCATCACAGCTTTGCTGTCATCACGTCACTCCACTGATCTCATCATCATCAGCAACATCAGTATTGTGATTTAGTACAATTCTGTTTCATTGACTAAATTTCTTTATATATATTTTTTAGCAATATCTATATCAAATATTCTACATCAATTTAGTTTCTTTAAAAATTAAAACTGCTTTTGTCACGACTATGCACTATACTGCATCATTAAATAAACACTTTACACAATTACATTGTTAAATTATTCCCACACTTGCTATTTAATTGAATTTCTTTGAAGTTACTGTAGGCGCTTTTGTAGATTTTTTGTAAGCATATAAAAAAATAAAGGCTGGTGTTCTGTTTATATGGCATAATTTTTTTTTTTTAACAATGCCATGTTTTGTTTATCAGCACCACTCAGAAGTTCACTACACTAATTCATGATGTGTTTTCTTTGTTAAATTTTTAGCAAGCATGCATTTGGTGCGTGTGACACCTTATCTATCAGCACTGTGAAGAAATCAGTAAACTGACATACCTTTGGGCTGTGTTTTTAACCTTTCTCCCATCCCCATGTCTAACAACACACAAGTTAATCATTTATATTTTCATTGAATTTGAGAGGACTATCCAAATCAGCATTGGTTCAGTGTTTAGTCTGATGACCATGACGTGTTAATCTAAGGAGGTAATCTCTTTATGATTAACTGTGGCCTTTTTAAAGTGTTTACAAGTCTAGATCGTCTCAATAGACTTAGCCTAGATAGCTCAGTATTAAAATATATAGTAATAATACCTATCAAGACTATGTAGTGACCATACCACTATGTGAACCTATGGTCCATTCTCTGCGCCCTCTCCGAACACTATTTGTTTTTGCTCTTGATTGATTTGGCAGCCTGCATAAAACTGTTGACGCTAGTCTCTTTATTCTATAAAGCACTGAGCCAGGGACCTTGAAGCCTCAGTCCTGTGCTTGTGGCTTGACTCTGAACTCTACATTGTGTCATGAGAGTACTCCTAATTGTAGCAGTGCTCTGCCAGGGGCTATTTGCCTCTGACCCACCAGTCTGCAAGCTTTATACAGGCCAGACTGCTGCTGATGAGGCCATATACCTCATTAACAAGCTACACCATCATGGATACAAGTTCAAATTAGACAGCTTCACAGTGGAAGAGGTGAGTATAACTGAAGACATTGAACAAAGGCGAGAATTTTTAAAAACTACCTGCGTCTGCATTTCAGTAGATCATAAAAATGTACACATTTTTAAATGACCTATTACACTTTGCAGAGTCCTCCAAGTCTGCCTTCATGTCTAACTCATTTGACTTTGACGCTAAAAGAGACCACGTGCCATATTGTCAACCCAAAGCCCTTTAATGTATGTGAGGTCCGGAGTGAGACTCAAACGGTAAACTTAAGTTATACCATATTTGTTATTTTAGTGCATTAGCATTACATGAGCTTTAACTAAATTTACTTGTGTGCCTTGAAGCCAGTAACAGCAAACTGCAATGTCACTATGTGTGATGGTGAAGAAACACCAGGCATCTCACAGTTAACCTGCGATACTGAGCCAGGTAGACCAGTTACTTGTATTATATACAGTATTTCTTATATTTCTATATTTAAAGTACTGTACTAATTAACGCATGAATATTATAAATCTGTCCTTAATGCAGCTGACTGGTGATATATTTTATGACATTTACCCAGCTTCAAGTGAACAACTAGGACGAATCTGCCCTGATTGCCCAACTCTTCTGCCCTTGCATGATCCTGAGGGTTTGAAGAGTGTAAACGCTGCCATTGTGGAGTTCAACAAAGAGTCCAAGCAAACTTCCTACTTTAAACTATATGAAGTTGGCAGACTGAGTACGCAGGTAGGGATAACATCTCACTCACTATCTGAACATCTCATCTTCTATACCACTTTATCCTGTATTCAGGATCGCGGGGACCTGGAGCCTATCCCAGGAGGCTAAGTGCACGAGGCAGGGTACACCCTGGACAGGGTGCCAATCCATTGCACGGCACACACATACATACACACACACCCACACACCCATTCATACACTATGGGCAATTTTGGGAATGCCAATTAGCCTAACCTGCATATCTTTGGACTGTGGGAAGAAACCAGAGTACCCGGAGGAAAGGGATATCATACTGTAGCATATTTAATTTTTTTATTTAGTTGTCTTAAAGTGTGTATAATCTGTTCTCCAGTTTGTACAGTGCTTTTTATTGTCTATCTTTTCAGTACAACATGATGTTTGGAACGTCTCAATTTGCTGAGTTTGCAATAGTAGAGACTGAGTGTGAAAACAAAGCGGAAACAGAAGAAAAAACTGCTTGCAAGCAAAAATGCTCAAACGAAACTGTAAGAGCAATAATTTCCTTAAAGTTCTTTTCTCTTTATACACAGATACACATGAATAAATAGTACCATGCTTTCAATATTTTATTACTGCATTTTAATGTGAATTCATACATGGCATTAATGTATTTCCTCTCATCTGTAAAGCATTATGGATTCTGCAAATCCACACAACTTGGAAATGGTGAGCTGACTGTAAATTGTGAAGTCTATCAAGTCCAGGTATGTATTGTTTCATCATTTGGATCTATTATATAAGGTTTAAGGTAATTTTTTAGTCATTCATTTATTATCATTTTGTTACGCTACGTGACAGAACACAACACATCATCCATTCCACCACGGAAGGGGCTGTTGGCACCATGAAAAACACAGACACCATGAGCGAGGAGGACATGGCAAACGCCCAGGGCACCATGAGCGAGAAGAACATGACAAACGCCCAGGGCACCATGAGCGAGAAGAACATGACAAACGCCCAGGGCACCATGAGCGAGAAGAACATGGCAAACGTCCAGGGCACCATGAGCGAGAAGAACATGGCAAACGTCCAGGGCACCATGAGCATGGAGGTCATAAAGGCCATCCAAAGCACCCTGCACATCCTGAACATCCCGAGCATCCAAAGCATCCAGAGCATGCCAACCACACTGGTCCACCAAGCCATCGATTCTGTTTTACTCGTTCAACTAAAGGTCCTTTCTCTAAAGGTCCTCATCATCATGGAGGTCCTCCTCATCATGCAGGTCCACCTCATCATGCAGGCCCTCCTCATCATGCAGGCCCTCATCATCATAAAGAGCATGGAAAACATGACCATGATCATAAGAAACCTCACAGTAAGCCCGATAACAAACAACCACCGGAAGCAGAGTCTGAAGTTCAACCTACTCCTCCAGAATCAGAGAAAAGCCTAGATTTCTCTTTCCCGCATTGCCATGGTGCGGTGAAAATACCACCCTCCATCCATCCTATTTGCCCCTTCCCTCCTTCATTCCGCAGGAGGGATCATCATTAAAGTTGAACATTGCAGAGGATCTTCCTCTCATACAATTTGAAGTCGAAATGTTTAACGAAACTTTAATTCAAATAAACAAAGTTTCTGGTTTACACGCTGCTACAATTTGTTTTGTTAAACAAATGAAGTTTATATTCAATAAACCTCTTTTATTAACATCGAAATTTTATTGTCTCAGTCATTTATTATTAATTATCACAATCAGACGTTGTCATAGTCTATTTGAATAAAGCCATATATGACTCATTAATCTAGGTAGGAGTTACACATAATACTGTACATAAAGAACAGTGCATTTAGAAAAATTATACATACTTAATGTTGCATACACAATTATGCCATTATCCAATCAGCCAAGCATGTATCAGCAGCACAATGCATAATATAATGCAAGTACACAGTCAAGAGCTCCAGAGCTTGAAAAAAGTCATCTGGGTGAAATGGATTGCATAGTTGTTCTAACAGACAGACTGGTCTGTGTATTTCAGAAACTGGTGCAAAGACAAAACATTACATTATACAGGTGAAAATATATTGTTGGTAAAAGATGACGAAAGACAATGGACAGATGGTTTTAAGCGGACAAGAAGGTTATGGTAACTCAAATAACTAGATTTTAAACATCTGGTAAATCAACAAGCATCTCAGAACACACTGAACTTAATGAATGAATAATAAGAATTAATTTAGATAGTGTTTTAGAATTGATAACAAATGAAACAAAAATGTTTATGGTAGCAGCACCCTGGGAGAAATATGTTTAGGAGAAACTGGAGTGACATTTTTCCCAGAAGGTGCGATTGCTGAAACAGCAGTAGAGGTCACTGTACAGCTGGCAGAGGGAGTAACATTACAATTGGCAAACATTTAACTATTCATTTCAATGTGAAAAGGGGATGAAAAACTACAGTATAACAAAAGCACAAATTTGGCATTGGTGTCATTTTTACACCAGCACTACCCAGGATCTGAACAAACATACAAAAAAACAATAAATTAAGTCTATCATTAAATCAGCTTTTTGATTACTTTTTTTAATCGCCAAATTTCTTTTCTGCAGTGTTTCACTCAGTTGTTTTTACTGAATCAGAAGCATTCATCAACTCTTTTATTTTAATATAAAATATCACAAAATTCGCTATATTCTGCTTACATTCTATTAATTCATTCTACATTCATGGTAGGATGCAATTGTAATACAGCTGAGTCTTACTGTACTAAAAGCTGTTTTGTTATTTAGGGTGTGTAAACACTGGTTTTCTAAATGGCTGATATAAACAAAACTACAGTAAGAAAATACTGAAATAAAATAAAAATGTAAGGAGGTATAATAAAATGTATGAGTCAGCAATGCAAAGTTGCAACAGTCACCAGGATCCCCTCATTAATCAATAGTATAAACATACTCTTTGCTCAGAGAGCTGAACCAGCTGCGACAATGAGCAGATTGCAGCTGCTTGATTGATTAAAGCTGGATGTGATCACAGGGGCCATTCACTGAAGAAGAAACAGAGCATTGTTGACTGACCAAGAGGTCACAGTGATCAAGGCTGCTGCTGCTGGGTTGGTCTTAGGGGACTATAAAAGATTAATGCTCTTTCCTTGTTGGTCAGCAGTGTAAGACGCACCACCATGAAGCAGTGCGGGCTGTTGTTGCTGGCGTTTGTGTGCGTCCATGGTGCCCCTGCAGGGGTCCTGCCTCCGAGTTCTTGCACAGACGCAACCACTGTCTTTGTCGCCGGAGAGGCTATAGACAAAATCAACCAGGATCGTACCACGGGTTATGTCTTCAGCCTGGAACGTGTCAGCAACGTGCATCAGACACGAAATGTGAGTTTGCTTGCTTGCTTTTGAGGTTATATAATATGCCAGCAAATACAGGTTCTAACTAATATAATACCCAGAATAAGTTGTATTGTGTATTCTCAAGATCTGATTTGAGAAATCATCTTTTTTATTCTCAGGGGGAAACTGGAGTTGTCTTTTATCTAACAATGGATATCCTCGAGACAAAATGCCATGTCCTCAGCAGGAAGAGTTATAAGGAGTGTGAGAATAGAAACATTGGCGAAAACCCAGTATGAACAATATCTTTTTCTTTTTCCAGTTTCCATTGAAATGTATTTTAATTACAGAATGTCATAATACATGCATTTATGTTGTTCTTCCAGGTTTATGGTCAATGTAAGGCAGTAATCTATGTAAACAAACCTCAAAGAGTCTCTCGTCTCTACAAATACAGCTGTACCGTCAGACCACGTAATGATCACGTCTTTCTTTTAGACTGTAAAATATACTGTTGTACAAATCCTTTGTTATTAATGTACTAAATAGTAGATGATTAAAACTGCCTATTTTATTTTACAGTCGCTGCCTCCAAAATCATTGCCACATGCCCTGACTGCCCAATTCTGATTTCTACGGATAATAAAAAAGTGGAGAAGACGATGACGATGGGGTTGGAAAAGTTTAATAAGGAGAGCGGACTCCCAAATTACTTTGCCCTGCTTAATATTACAAGAGCAATCACACAGGCAAGGCACTCTCAACAAAGTAAAAGATCATTTTCAAAAATGAAGGAAGAATGACGATTGAAACAATGTGCTGTATTTCATCTGATGTTTTTTTAGGGTGGCTTGATTGACATGTACAGTGTGGAGTTCACCATTCAGGAGACAGTTTGCTCCAACAAAACCGATGTCTCTGAGGCTTCAAAATGTGACATAATGGCCTGCGAGTTTGCAGTAAGTGTGACTCCTAAAGGAGTCTATTTGTTCAGAGTTGAAGATATTTTCAATAAAATATATATATATTTTTTACTGTATATGTATAGAACATAGCTGTAAAGTCATGTTTTTTTATCCTCAGCACAAAGGGTTCTGCGAAGCTACACACACTCTCTCCATGGGTGAAGAATTCTTTGACTCTAAGTGTGAAGTTTATGAACCTCAGGTAAAGACAAAATGTTTTGAACTGCCAGTACTTTATAACATAGATGTACATTTATTTATTTGTATTTAACTGTTGTCCTAACCTCATTCTTAAGGCCGCAGAGGAGGAAAAGAAGAAGCATTTGAATGCTGGAGAGACTGACCATTCTCATATGAACATTGGTGGTGAATCCTCTACACATGACCATACTCATGATCACACGCTCCCGCATTCCCATCCACCTGCACATGACCATGCTCACGCTGCTGACCATAAACATGATCATAAGCATGAAGGGAAGCATGCCCACGATCACAATAAAAATCAGGGGCACCACCATGAGCACCATGAAGAACGTGGTAAAGCCCATGCAGACTCTCATGAGCACAGCCACGATCATGACCATGAGCATGCACACCACGGCCAAGCCCACAACCACACACATGAACATGGTATTCACCCTGCCCACCACAACTATGGGCATGCTGAAGGAGAAACACATGAGCATGACCATGAGCTGGCACTGGACCATGAGCACAAGCATGGACACCTCCACAAGCATGAGCATCATCACCACCACCACCACCAGAAGAACCTTCATGACATCGCCATGAGGAAACCAGAGGGGACTGTCAAAGTCCTTCCATCTCTAGATAAGCCCGTGACCCTTCCTTTCTTTCCTGATCAGCATGAGAAACCTGACACGCCCACTGGTCTCCCTCTGCGCCCTGACCCAGAGATACCAGGACAAATGGAGCCTGTCATTGGCAAATTCCCCCAAACTGTATCTCCAAACTGCCCAGCGAATTTCAAGACCAATGACTTACTCATCATGAATGCCTTTGCTGAGGATCCAGTGTTCAAGGTCAAACCAGCTGCATGAAAAACTTCAAAACAGACTTTTGCTGTTTATACTGTGTAGCTCATATGAAATGCCATGTGCTCAGTGCAATAAATCATGTCTTGAAACCACTTATTGATTATAAATGATTATTATTTTGTATGTCTCTGTAGGCACAAACAAAAATATAGTATGTTTTATTATCTATAATATAAATTAAATAATAAATATATTTACAATGTTCAGATGGAATGATTGTCAACAACAACAACAACAACAACAACAACAATAATAATAATAATAATAAAAATCTGTGGTTCATAACAAATAATTTGCTATTCTCAAATAAATGGATAATTAATATTCATAAATAATTTGATGAGTTAAACATGAATTACCATCATAATAGCCAGTGTAATATATATCTTTTTTTCTTTTTTATACACAGTTATATAGACATATTAGAGTTACAAGGCGCCATATGCGAACTTGCCAAGAAATTATTCTAAATGTTCTATGTGATAACTTCCGCTAAACATATGATATGTGTGTAATTATGTACCAAATTATTGCTTTAAAAAATCCCTGCCTTAAAAATGACTACTGTGTGTGAGTTGCATGCCCAGTTTTGGTCTTATGCAATAATGAAGATGTCAAGACGATAATAAAGATCTTCTTACTGAATAAGTCTAAATTTGCATTTCTCATCAAAATAGGAAAATACTTGATTGTGTCCAACGATGCCAAATACAGGTCTGGAAAAGCACAGGCAATTAAAAAAAACTATAATTAACTATAATTAAATTATTTTCAGAAAAGAATTGCTTTTATTCATTGTTTGCTTTCATTTAAAACTATGAAATGGTAAATTTAGTCAACTCACATATTGAATTTTTTTATAAACCAGTTATAAATTGTTATATCATTCATATAGTGCTCTTACTAACCTTATTGATTATTATAAGTAGGTAGTATCTGTATAATGTCATGTTATTTTTCATATTATAATATAATAACACTGTGCACACTAATGTTGTGAGATTGTAAGGCTTTAGTATAGATAATATAGATACATACTGTAGATGTGTATACAGTATAACGCTTTATAGGATATTTACAAATTGAAATTAAATTTTACAAACTTGCTTAAAAACAAAAGACACGCCTGTGGATATTATACTTGATTGTAAAGAATCAACTTTTTTCTATAGATGTGGTGATAGCAAGAAAGCCTGTAATTCTGTGCAAAATGAAAAAATTAATTACATTAAATTTAATAAATTAAATGAAACAGTAGAAGGGGTAAAATATGCTTTTAAATATGATATAGATGGTCAGCAAAGTAAAAGCAGGACATGTTTAAAACCAGGATCTATACTGCATGCGTACTGGGGTCAACAGCAGATAATGCTGCTGTTTGCTGATCAGTGTAGATGAAAGTTCAGGGTTTGCTGTATGACAGGGGAGTTGATCACACATCTCAGTCTTCTCTCTCTTTTTCTCTCTTTCTGCTTAGGATCAGCTAAAGCAGTTACACTAAAGGGAAAATGGGAAAAATACTGTTAATTTTCCTGTCACTGATAAGTTTATACATTCACAGTGCCACTACATCTCCTGTACCAACAGGATGCCTCGACCAGAGGGTAGTGAATGCAGCGGAGGTAGCACTGGACCAGATTAATGCAGTGAGAAAGGAAGGGTACATCTTCTCTCTGAACAGAGTGTATGATGTCCTGCATGAGGCAAAGGTGAGTCATTGCTGCTTAATTTCCTTGTATTTGTGTTGCAAAGTCACAAATATAGAATAACACATGACAATGCATGCTGTCATAGGAAAATAATCAACATTGTGTTGTTATATGCTGTAGCCTTATAAGAAGTGTTTGGTTCCTATTACACCACAGCAATTTAGCAAGAATTACAGTCATTAATTAAACAAAGGATTTTTTTGTTGTTGTCATGTGTAACTTATGTTACTGAGAAAACATTATCCTGAATACACATCCATTAAGGAACCCTACTAACCTTTACCATATCAATGATTAACACTGTTTACTTTTTCTATTAAAATTAATTTAAAATTAAATTAATTTAATCTAGTAGCATATCCACCAGGAATAAGCTGTTGAAATTATCGAAGAATAACTTTCTGACCAATCAGAATCCAGTATTCAACCCCACTAAGGTACAAAAAATGATAATATCTTGGTAACTCACCAGTACAATTCTAACCAATTTGTATAAAGGAGGAAGGGAAGAACTTTCTACAACTGACAGTAGATGTACTGGAGACAAAGTGTCATGTGATCAGCAAAAGAAAATGGAAGTCATGTGAAATCAAGGATATCTCAAATGTTCCAGTAAGTTCTCAAACAACTTATATAATAATAATAATAATAATAATAATAATAATAACAGTTTTTTTTTTTTTTTTTTTTTTTAAATAAATAGTAGAACAAATTTATAGCAAATTAGTAGAAATTTGTAGCCACCCTTTGCTTTGATAACAGCTTTGCACATTCTTGGCAAACTCAGCCAGACTCATAAGATAGTCACCTGGCATGTTTTCTAACAGTCCTGGAGTCAAGGAGTTCTCATCCCAAACCATATCAACTGGATTTAGATCGGGTGATTGTGTAGGCCAAATCATCTGACTCAGCACACCATCACTCTCCTTCTTGGACAAATAGCTGTTACATAACCTAGACTTGTGTGTGGGACCATCATTAGTTTTCCAGCAGGACAATGAACCCAAACACACCTCTGGGTTATGTAACAGCTATTTGTCTAAGAAGGAGAGTGATGGAGTGCTGAGACAGATGTGTGCCCTCAATTTTGACACCAACAGTGTCACCAGCAAATGCTTCACATTGGGAAGCACACATTCTCTAATGAAGAAAGAACCAAAAATGTGGACTCATCAGATCAAAGGACAGGTTTCCACTGGTCTAATATCCATTCTTTGTGTTTCTTGGCCCAAGAAAGTCTCTTCTGCTTGTTGTTTTTCCAAAGTAATGGTTTCTTTGCAGCAATTTGACCATGAAGGCCTGGCTCACACAGTGTCCTCTGAACAGTGGATGTTGAAATATGTCTGCCACTTGAACTCCAAAAAGCTTTTAATCTGAGTTTCTGTAAACTGGTGATTTCTGATGATGGTCATTCTAGTAAACTTATCTTCTGCAGCAGAGGTAGCTCTTGGTCGTATAGTATTTGAAGTTTTTTATGACTGTACTTGGGGATGTAAGTTAGTGATATTTTTCGGATTGACTGACCTTGAAGTAATGATGGACTGTCTTTTCTTTTTTCTTTTTCTTTTTGTTTAACTGTGTGCTTTTTGCCTTAATATGGATTTATACAAAACTTTTAGTAGGACCAGTAGGGCTATTGACTCTGTATCCACCCCACCTCTGCACAAGACAACTGATGGTCTAAAGCACATTAAGAAGGAAGGAAAAGTCACAAATTAACTCTGGACAAGGCACACCTGTGAACTAGGGCTGCACAATATTAGGAAAATATGCGATATGCGATATGTTGTTGAATATTGCGATAACGATATTTCTTGCGATATAACATTTCCCTAGAGAAATGCATTTTTT
>JAQMYG010000007.1:9784023-9809104 GCA_030014215.1 Clariallabes teugelsi
CAAAGCTACTACATGTATCTTATCTAGTGGTAAATCCTGAGCTTATCCCAGAAAAACAACACCCTGGATGGGACGCCGGTCTACTGCAAGTCATGCTGTACTTCTTCTTTGTCTTTCGGCTGTTCCCTTTCAGGGGTCGCCACAGCGAATCATCTGCCTCCATCTAACCCTCACTGCATCCATAAATCTCCTCTTTGGTCTTCCTCTAGACCTTCTGCCTGGCAGTTCAAAAAATCGGCACCAAACTGTAGAAAATCACCTAGGGAGGTACAGTTACTGTGCAAAGGTCTTGAGCCATCTTGCATCATATTCCTTCCGTCCATCCATCCATCCATCTAGGAACGTGCTACACGTTCAGCTAGGAACTGTTGAGGTCTTCCAGTCAACATTCACATGCGCAGTCACACACTACAGGCAATTTGGGAACACCAAATAGCCCAATGTGCATGTCTTTGGACTGGGGAAGGAAACCTGAGTGCTATAACCCACTAAACACAGGAAGAACATGCAAACTCCATGCACACAGACCCCGAGGTGGAACTCGAACCCGCTAACCACTAAACCACCATGCTGTCATATATGCTACATATTACATTCATGAAATAGGAAATGCAGAGTGTCTAAAGATACAATTTAAAAAATTGGTTGTTTATGTAACAACCGTAGCAGCAACCTCATTTCCCTTCTCATCCGTTCCAACCACTCAGCATTCAGGTTCTCCAGTATACTACAGTAATCACTGGCCTGATCATCTGTCATCATCTGCACCTGTTTCTCACTGGTTTATGCTTGAATTTCATGCTTGAATGATTCATATTACACTGTCACTGTGTGGTTTTACAAACAAGCAAAGAAAACATTCCTCTGAAACTGCTGTGGTACAAGGGCAGAACTGAAAATGAGAACTGGAAAAAAAAAAAGAAAAAAAAAACCTTCAGGAAGCCAGGAGAAATATTCCTCAAGACTACATTAAAATACAAGAAAGTGTGGGTTTTGGAAGGACAATATGTTCCAATGGTGGGGCAAAGCTTAAACTTTTGCATGTATTTTGAGGAAGAAATTAAACTGGCACGGAGTTGAAAAGAAAGAGATGAAGGCAATAATAAATCCTGCAAAGAACCAACAAAAAGCAGTTTTGGCTCAGAGGGCTAAGGCACTGTGTTCCTGATCGGTTGCCACTGTTGGGCCCTTGAGCAAGGCCCTTAGCCCTATCTGCTCCAAGGGCGCTGTATCATGGCTGACCCTACACTCTGACCCCAGTTACGCTGGGATATGTGAAGAAAGCATTTCACTGTGCTGTAATGTTTATGTGACAAATAAAGGCTTAACTTAAAAAGCGGCACCACTCAGTTTTAAAAATCAATCACATGATTTTTGCTCACTTTTCATAAGTTTGGACTTTTGTGTTTTGTCCATTTATGCACGTCATGCACATTTATAAACAACTGTGCCAAAATGCACTTTTCCACATATATGTGGAAAATTTGATAAGATAAGACAAATATATGTATTGTAGCATCATGCAGTACAAATCAGTGGCTTTAAAGAACAAAAGAAGAAATAAAGATTTGGCCTTATGACAGTTACTATCCCTGTCGTCCAAGTCAATTTTGTTCTTTTTATACATTTGAATTCCCATGGGCACTATTACTAAAAATTTGGATCATATCTCTGACTCTCATGTATCATATTTTCTTCTATTCTGTTCCCTTACAGGAGATTACCTGGTGACTATTGAGGAGAAGAATGGTGCCACCTATCTGAGGGCATACACCAACTGGCGCTACCAAGCAGCTGAGAAGAAGCGTGTAGGTGTTCGTTTGCTCGGGCACCTCATGCGTGGCTCGGTCCTCCATGGTACCCCCAAGGAACAGATGGAGATCGTAGAGATACCATTGTCGGAGACACCGCTCTGCACTGCCTGCTGCCCCATAACAGGTGCCCTACTGGTGGCCTGTCCAAAGAGCCTGGTGCTGTTTGGTCTGACACGGCAGTCGCTTAGCGATCAACTTGATGCTCTTGACTTTGAAAGGCTCCTCATCCTGTACGTTTCTGGTTGGAGCCCATTGCAGGTGGGTCTCTGTTGCGGGTACGTGGCCTTGCAGACGGAGCTGGAGGTGCTGGTGGTGAAGCTGGAAAACCTGGAAAAGAGATGTGCATCCAGTGAACAGCATGCCCAGCCCTCTGTTAATGAGTTTGTTGCATCTGGAGTTACTGATGTTGGTATGTATAGATATTAGTAGTCCTTGTTTATTCAGCATTGTTTACTGATATAATTTTCAAAACTACTGCATGATTTCATAAATAATGCACACTATGGCACAGTTGACGCTATACATTAAATGCTTCAAGACGCTATACATTAATGTGCACGCTTTCCAGTTATTAACGTCAGTTGTACATTCCTGATGTTTTCATAGTAGACGATAAAAAGGAACAACAGAGTCCCATTGAGTCGGACGACTTCTTTGTGTTCCCAAAACATCTGGAGTTGCTGGGAGATAAGGCAAAAGATTGTGGAGTGTCTTTGTCTTTAGAATGGACTGGGATGGAGACAGAGGCAAGCAACATGGGAGTTACCTACATCTTGTACAGGTGCAAAAAAAACAAAAAACTCCAGTGGGTCTCTTGAACAGTTAGTGTACTTTGTGTAGGCTGTGAAAAAACAGACAGCTCTTTGTCCTCATCTTTTTCAGGAGGTTCGCCCCAGATTTCTTCCAGGGTTGCAGTGTAGAGGAGACACGCTTACACTCCCTGCAGCTCCACCCCATGCACACTGGTAATCATTTTCCAGATTATGCTCAGTAGGCATCATGTTCATTTCATGCACCATAAAGTTCTCCATACGCTTTGTCCCTCTCGCTTCGCACAGGTAATCCAGACGTAAGCAGCGACGCTGAAAAGCGCGATCCTGCCTGTGTGTTCTGTTTCTTTTCTCTGCCAAATGCTGGTTACATGTACAGCCTGAAGAACACTGTAGAGCTCGTCTCCACCTACCAATATCCAGAAAAGGCCCATCAGGCTTTGCTGTGCAACCAGTTTCTACATGTCATCACACGGCAAGACATTATTGTGTATCATATCATGTTGCAGACGTAGCTGGTGGTCCAGAACAATAGAGTTTTAGATTTGTGGACTGGGCATGCTATTATAGAAAAAATATTAATAATGCATGTCAATAACTGTTATGTATAGAAAATTAATCTCTTGATTAATCAGCATTGAGAATTTAAACAAGATTGGTATTATTATGATTCTACATTTTTTTTAGTTAGATTTGTAAATTAGCTGATCTACCTTTCTTGCATCATCCATGTCTTGTCTTCTCATGATGTACATTTCCCCCATTTGTTAGTTGTTTTCTTAGAAGATCTCAAGCAAGGATGTAAAGTCTTTTTATTAAATTTTTTTTTCAGAAATGCTCTGCAGTGTTTCACCGTGAGATGCAGTGCCGTGGCTGCTCGAGTCGAGGACCCCTACATCGACACCACCATGAAGGTAAACAGGTTTAAAATGTGGCCAGGACCTGCTAAATGTCTGAACAGGAGTTGGCCTTTGACCCCAGGCATCTCTATATTTGTAGGCTCAAAAAGGAGATCAGTATTGTGTTGTGAACCGCATATTTTCATCATACCGTCTTTTAAGCATTTGTTTTCCCAAAAAACAAGCCAAGCACATATACAGTACGGTTTATATTGTTAAAGTAGAAAGCAGGTCATTTTATCTCAAACTAAATGGAAGGGTTAATGAATTACTATGCAGTTGGTGTGTGGACCTACGAGGGGTGTTCAAGTCAAACTGGGACATTTGATTGTGCAGAATAACAGAACACAGTTATGAATGTAAAACCTACCTGTATTTCTTTATATAATCTCCTGCTACACTAACACTGTGTTTCATTAGTGCTTGGACACCATCAAGGTTGAAAGTTTTCTCAATACACCGACTTTTCCCAGCCGGCAAAGTTTCTCAGACGTTTGCACCATTCATGTGTTTTTTTTCTTTTTATTTTTTTTCTTTATGAGAGTATAATCACTGTAAATGTTTACACCTTCATTCATTAAATTTTTTTAATAAAATCCTGGTTTGAATTGAACACTCATTGTATACATGAACAAGTCAGCTTAAATGCATTAATTGGCTTTACCCAATTAAATAGAGATTTGTAATATAAAGATCTGAAATGATAACAGTGTAATCTAATTGCACAAGAAACAGACTTTGCAAAAGCAAGCATTGAGCAAATGGGTACGTTTCCTCAATATCTGTTCACACTACTGTTTTTACACTGTTTCTCCCTCCCTCCCCCCGAATATATACGAAGTGAGGAATTTAAGGACATGAAATTCCATATACTGTACAGTACGTACTGTACGCAGCTCTCACAAGCTCTAGCCAGTGGTTGTGAATATTAGATTTTACTCCACTTCACATCCTCCTTCTTTTTATTTTATTTTTTTCTGTCTACCTGCCCAGGCTTGTCCTCCTTTCACTATGGAGGTTTGTGCCCTCCGTATTCAGCTGTTCATCGGTCTGAAGTCTCTGTGTCATGACGGGAATCACATCGTGCTGCTCACAGCTGCTGACGTCGAGACCAAAGCCGAGAAAAAAACTATGTAGGTCACTTTTGTTTTATTGTTAATGCAGATTATTTAGAAGAAAAGATGAACCATGCTGTGATATCTCGCTCTTGATTCTTGCGGACTTTCAGTTTCGTGGCTGCAGGTTTGCCCATTCAAACAATGAAAAATATTAAATATAGTTTTGTTGGATGAACAACAAAAAGATTGTATGTAAGCAGTTTGATGAATATTTTATTGTAAGATTTTATTCTCTGGTGGATATTAGTACCACTGATTAACGTCTCAACTGCATTAAAGGATCCTGAATTCTTCATTTAAATGCATTGAAACTAATACCAACAAAATTAAGATCATTTATGGCCATAATGCCAGTTCGCTCCACAATTCATGCAAATTATATATGCTGTGTAGTTATGTAAATGATCTCCTGTTTTATGCTTCACATGCATTTGCTCTGACACTCAGCGAATACTCTGTATTGTAGCAAATCAAAAGAGCTGAAATCACTGGCAGGGATTTTCCTAGCGGTAGGTATAGATCTGTTCAAGAACCCAGGTCTGGAGAGCTTCCTGTCCAGGTCCTTTGCGTAAGTCAGCGCTGTGTGTTCCCTCTAATAACATACCGAACGTAAAAACCTGCCCTGAAAGAACGCTAACTTACCCCTGTTCGTGTGCTAATCCTGTGTGAACCCACTGAATCTAACATGCATTTGGATTTTTTTTTAATGGAAATACACTTTTATGTCTGTCCAGCTGAAAAGAAAACTGGCACATACAGTAGGTTAAAATAATGTTGGTTTATGTAGTGCAATTGGATGAGATAGATTCCAAAAATCTATTTATTCTATTTAAAATAAATAGATAAGATCAGGAGATGAAAGGAAAACCAATTTTATTCACCATAATTGCCTGATTCTGTTTTTTTTAATAGGTTAACGTTATTAGTCTAAAATTAAGACACAAATCAGTAGTTGTGCATGTTGTTTGCTTTTAAAAACATTAAGGAACACCTAATTATTTTCCGTACCCCTTTCTTTTAGTCATGTACAGCAGATTATCTCTCTTGATAAATGAACTGTTGTACCACAATATACCTTTACCCCAGTTATGTAAATACTGTTGTTGTTGTTGTTGTTGTTGTTGTTGTTGTTTAGATCATCTAATTTCATCATGTCTATCTCTCAACTGGACTAATATCAAAGAATACAGCTAAAGCAGCTGTCCAGGTCCATTTTGATCAAAATATGGATAGTAAGAATGGGAAAAATTGTAAATAAATCTTTTGGACCAATGTGTCTTTAAAACTTTATTTGCACTGAAGGACATGATACAGTAAAAGCTAGGGACTAGTTAGAGTATATTAGTGCCAGATGACCAAATCTAACCTTAGTCCCTTTTATAGAGATTTCTCATTGGTATTGTATTATATTATTTTGGTACCAGGTCCAGGAAGACCTCAGTGTCAAAGATTAAGGAGTCCAGCGAGACTGGCCATGGCTGGAACCTGTATGTGATAAGCACCGTGTCCACACTGCAGCTCTACAGAGAGATGGTACAGTTTAACTCGAATCTGTGCAAGTGTAAGTCTCGAGCCACCACTCATTTCTTTATATTCTTCCAAAGAGAACTTGATGGACCAGTGAGAAACAGGTGCAGATGTTGACAGATGATCAGGCCGGTGATTAGTGTACTAGTGATGCTGAATGCTTGGAACAGATGAGAGGGGAAATGAGATTGATGCTGAAGTTGTTACATAAACAATCGATTTTTAAAATTTGTATCTTTAGGCACTTGGAAGCCTGTAGGAGTAAAACATTTGTACCCATTTCTTTACTTTAATCTATATAATTTAATTTAATATGAAGAAATGAGGGGTGGCTCAAGATATTTGTGCATTCCATTGTCTATGCAAAAATGCGAGCATGTTAATAAGAGATGGTGTGGGGCAGAGCTTCAGACATAAATGTCAATATTGGGCAGAATGAAGGAGAATTTTCTATAACAGGAGCTCAGATGGTGGTTGCAGCTACAAGGTAGACAAGATACAGTATATTGTAATGAGTATTAGTATAAAATGAGTGCAAAAAGGGGAACATTAAATGTCTTCATAAACAGTTAAATTGTGGATGAGGAGTTTATTAGCAAATTAAAAATGTAATCATGGATAAATTGTATACTGTATATGAAGAATTAATATACTTTGGCATGTGTGTGTTAATTGGATGGAAGTAAACCTCAAGGTGGTAACTATTTTCCAGTTCATGTTCCATGTTCTTGAACAAGTTCCCACACTCTTATGTCTTTTTTTTTTTTTTTTGCCTTAGCAAAATCATAGCAAGGCTATAGCAGCTCAGAGTCAGTGAGACCTCCAGTCTACAGTACGTGTAGATTGAATGCATTCTTTATGCTATTTGGGTTCTTTCCTGGTACTCTAGTTATATCTCACACTCGAACACAAGTTATGCATTGTAGGCTGATTTGTGTTTCCAAATTGCACATAGTGTATGATTTTTTATGCATGTGTCTGTGCCCGTGCCCTGAGATGGGTTGGAACTCAAGGTGTCCCCTTATTCCCTGAGCTCCCAGCTCCCTACAACATTACACATTGTTTGTTTTCCTCCGGCAGGTAGAGTACAGTAAACGGTATGAGCAGTCCCAGGACTGTGTTCATCTGCTAAGTGAGGCTCACCTGCTGCTCAGAGCCTGTCTACTCAGTCCGACCACAGACAGAGCTGAGATCCAGGAGGCCTTTCGGGAGAGCTGTGCCCAGCTGGGAGACTGCTTTAGCAGGTGGATCAGAGAAAAACTATTCTTTAACTGCAATGCAACAACATCATCTAGAGCAGAGTGTTCACCTAAAAATTTAGTTCCTTACTTACTGAACAAAAAGGGTCCCTATAAATAACTAAATAACGTGACAGAACAGAGATTGTAGGTAAACCTTTTATTATTTGAACATTAATTATTAGTTTATGGCTGTGGGTAAAGTGGTTATCTTTTGTTTCACACTGACACTTTATGGTACCAGTCTGGCCGACACCACAGACTCTGATCACATTTCTCATAACACCTGTCTTGAAGCAGAGAATAAACATGCAGCTTTTTCAAAATGGATAATGGAAGGATACAATTAAAAACTTATACTTTTTATTCTTTATTCATTTATTAAAATTGTATTTTTTACATACACAGTCATACACAGTATGATATGCAGTGAAATGCTTAAACGACTGCCTGTGACCTTAAAAATGTAAAAACAATTAACAAGAAATAGAACAAAATATAAAAAATATTTTAAAAAATATATAAGAAATATAAAAAAAACATATCTATACAATGAGAAAAAAATAATAAAGATGAATTTAAATGGAAGCTTTTTGTTAACAAAAAAAAACTAAGCCCCTGAATTATAGCCAGTTTATTATTATCATTATTATTATTATTATTATTATTATTATTATTACTATTATTATTATTATTATTAGTCTAACTATTCCTAAGCTAGCTGACATTAAAGCTTCTCATATATTCTGTTCTTTATATTCTAATATACTTGCGGTTTACTTTTTCCATGCATACACTTAATTTGTATCAAGGCTCCCTTTAATTGCAACCTTGACATTTTAAATACAAGCACAAATTTCCATTTTAAAATTTTCAATAGTCAGTGAGCATTTCACCAGTTAAGTACATGTTAATGTGTTTATTTTCCACAGTGTCCTTCTGGGTGACTGTTTTTCTATTTGCTTTGTAGGCTGGATAGGAGGGATTGTCACTTGGCTCTTCCATACTACAAGATGTCTGGCCTGTCAGTGACAGAAGTAATCTGGAGGAACGCGGCCACATGGAGAGGTCCCGTCCCAGATTATGGCAATGGCTTCCTCTTCTTCCTTAAGCACTCTCTGTATGAGGAAAACATGGAAGAGCTCAGCGAAGTAAGCAAACCACTCAAACCTAATGTAGTAGTTACAGTATATACCCTACCAGTCAGAAGTTTGGACACACCTTCTAATTCCATAGCGTTTTCTGATTTCTATTTCTTTCTACATGATTTGGATGCTGAAGATTGTAGAAAGAAATAAAAATAATTTCTTTATTTTACAGAAAAAAATCCAGTATTGTTCTACAGTGTAGAAAATGAATCCAAACTTGTGTTCAGACTTTTGACTGGTACTGTAATTCAATAGTTTGTATGATCTTGGAAATAATCTGACCTCCTTGACTATTTGAGAAACAATTGTATGGCATTAAAAGAGAACAGAATAAATATTATTTTCTTCAATTCCTAGACTGGATATTAATGTGATAGACATACCCATTATTATAAAAAAATTTCATAAGGGTTGTGATTAAGGATGTAGTATCAGTAGTACTATCGGTTATCAGACTTTATTTATTATGCTCCAATACCAACATCTGATATCCCATAATACGCTTGCATGACATATTATATTAATTTTAAGTCCCTGACAAGTATAGTGCTTTTCCCGAAAAGATGTATAATAAATTAATGCATCTCACTAAGGCACATAATTTTAAATCATATTACAAAAAATTACCCTGACATGCACATCTAATTTTTAAAAGCAGAAAAATTAATCCAATGATTGCTTAATACTAAGTAGATTTTTCATTTTAGTGTAAATATCGTTAGTATCCATATACTTAATGAAAATGTACTACTGAAAAAAATGCTATGCATGCATCCCTAGTTACAAACAAACATGCAGCATGCTGCAGGATTAGAGGTGTAGAGGCCATATTATGAAATACAAAGTTTGTTTCTCCAGGAAACTGCTAACACTGTGTTGGAGATCTTCAGTAAGGCTGAGCCAGGTCAGCTTCCATATATAGTGAGCAGCTCATTCATGGGGAATGCAAGTCCTGCCGGTGTCCTTGCACACCTGGAACAGCTGGAACTCAGTGGAGCTCCATCTATCACAGTCACGCTGTGTAAGGCTGCTCAGGCACTGCGTTTAGGAGACCTGCACCTCTACCAACAGCAGATGGATCGGCACGCTGAGGTGAGATGTTTTCATGCTTCCATTTAAGGAGGTGTCAATATTTCTTTAATCATTAAAGGCTCTTGACAGATCATTCAAATAAAATCGGTTCACTGGAAAAGGGAGTGGATATGACATGCGAAAGGTGCACATCTGTGCTGACTTTTTCCTGTTTACGTATTTATTTTTGCTTGGTGAATTTGCAAATCCTATTCAGACTTAGAAAACAAAAAGGCAAGGAATTTAGCAGGTCAAATAATTAGCAGTCAAACTTCAAGGTAAAATGTGAATTTTATTTTATTTAAACATTTATAATCTTTTTATGTTCTATATTTTGTATAATTATACTGTAATATTTGGGCAGACACATTATTTAGTGTGTTTGGTAAGTTTCTTTTTTAAATAGTAAAATTTTTTTTTATTATTATTCATTTATTCATTTATTAATTCGTTCATGTTTAATTGATTGATTGATTGATTAATCAAATAATTTATTTACTTATTTTGTAAAGTCTAATCGTTATATACAAGTCAAAGGGTGTTCAAGTCAAACCCGGGACTTTTCATTGTGCAGAATAACAGAACTCCCACTCTGATCCCCTGCTACACTAATGCACTTATTTCAGCATTTCCCAGCATTTCACTAGTGCTTGGATACAATCAAGGTAAAAAGTTTGCTCTGTATGCTGGAGACATAATAGACCGCCTGCTTCACGTCTGATACACTGGCCTCCCAGGAACACCTTTTATGGCCCAAACATGTCGAAATGGCTTGGAGTGAGGTCAACACTGTACAGGGGATGTAACAATAACTCCTCGCTGAGTTCCTGTATTGTACAAGTAGTTTTTGTGAATGATTGTATTTATTTTTTATAAAAAATGTTTTAATTTAATTTTTTTAAAGAATTTTCGCTTTTTGCTTGATGAATGTTCATGGGAATAATCGCGTTGGGCTCTGAGCCACTTCATTCATGAGCCATCATCATTCATGGACGTACAGCCTTCTTTAAAACGTTCGCACCATTTAAATGTTTTACTGCAGCCAAGTGTCTCATCACCCAGTTTGACTTGAACACCCCTTGTATTATATTATACTGTATACTCAATAATTCATAACATTTGTATAAAGTAAAAAGTAAGCGTCTGCATTCAGCAGTTTGCTTGTAACATTTCTTCAAGTTAAAAGGATAAATTGCGGTTGATCAGTTCGCCAATACACATTTTGTCATGTATTTTTGATTCTGTCTGCTAATTTCTAATAAGAAATTCATACAACTCTGCCTTAGAGCTTTAAATATTAAAGAATACTCTATACATATTTCTTCGACAAGTAACACATTTACACAGTCTTTCTCTGCCCTTCTTTTCATAGATGCTGCAGGTGTACGGCTTCATAGAGGAGCCGAAGCTTCTCGCGCAACGCAGAGAGAAAGCCGTGGTACCCACTCAGCTGGCACGGCACCTGAAGGACACACAGGACGGCCTGTTGGTGGCTGCCATTGTGGCACTTCATGAAAATAGCAAGGTTAAACTGGGGGAGGCTGAACTCTTCTTTCAGGTAAAGCAAACTGAAAATGTAAATGTGAAAAAATTCTGCTTGGTTTGTACTTTCGTGTTGTTTTCAGTCTATCTATTGTCTGTATCAGGAGTTGTGTAAGGACAGCACAGAGCCTCAGGGCATTCCTCAGTTGCTGGTAGATTTTTGGGAGGCTCTGCTGGTAGCATCGTCTCAGGAATCGGTCATCCAGGAGCTTTTGTTCCACCTCATCTCTGTATACGTCGAGCGCATCATGTGCAGAGAGCGCTCGGGCATTATAGCGCTCAAAACAGCCGAGGACTTGGTGAGTTCAGACCCTTAATTCATACTGACTAGGAGAAGCACATACAGTATTTACCCAACAGATGCAAACACCTGTCTTATTTTATGCATTTGAGCTCTGCATTTTAACATAGGGCTAGAATGCCAGTTGCGTATATGTTTTGAACTTTCGCATATTAACTGTAACTCTGTGGATGAACCATCAAGAATAGCCATTTGGATTACGGTGAAGTGTCAGATCAATAGCCACAAATAATCTTAATCAGAAAGCGATTAAAATGTTTCACAGAAGAAATTTCTTATTAATCATGGTGCATATTTTAACTCTTCCTAGAATTTTTTGTACAATACAAATAAAGTGTACATTTGAACCTTTTAGCTAATTCAGATGAACAACAAATTTCTATTGTACCTGTACTGTTACACCCTGTATATACTTAATGCCAACTTTCCTTTTTACCTAAACTATTGATAAACCTTGTGAAACAACTGTATAGAAAATGTACAGCATTTCACCCCATCTCCCACCCCTGGCACACAGCTGTATATATTTTGTTATAGCTGTAGCCTTGTTTGGTTTCTTCTTTACCAGATCAACTCTTGCTCTCACTATGGACCACTGTTCCCGTGGTTAAGCTTTTTAACTCCAGCTCAATACAACATCACACATGACCACCAAGAAGACCTGCAGAAACTCCAGGTCTGTATTTCAGCACACTTCTGCTTGGGTAACAGTTGATAAGTACAGTAGCATGTGCTAAAGTCTGTAAAGGTCTAAGCTATGGTGATACAAGAAACACCTACTGTAAAACAGCTGTATTGATTCAGTGCTATATCTAAATGTAAGCATGGCTGAAGAGACCTTAATCTGCTGTGTAGAAGGTAAATGAATTCACTTAATGTTGTACTCAATAATAAACTATACTGTAAAATTTTATACTGTATGAATGCAGATTCATAATTCTATTTAAAAAAAGAGAAAATGTATGTGATTTGATGTATGTACTGTATGTGATCATTCATGAATGGCATATGTTTAGCATAGACACATTTCATCAAGTCAGCACTTCAGTGTATAAATTGAACTCATTGAGATATTTTCTATACTGTATTATTCTCTATGTTGTAGTCTCTCCTGTGCGGCCCAACGCTGGACGTGTCCTCAATTGTGCCTCTGCTAGAACAGCTACCTGATACTGACAACACTGGCTTAAGCGTGCACTTGCTCTGCACCACCAGACTGGGTCAGCATGAGAACGCTATAGAGAAGCTGCTGGACCGCTGCCCTCAAGCCATCATCTCCTACGCCAACCATGAATTCCATAGTGACAAAATGGTACGCAGCTAAAACAATGGTACAAAAAAAAGTGTTTCTTTTCTGTATAGTCCTTAGTCCTTATCTTGAGTACATGGTTGCTTTGTGCAGATTTTGTGGTGGCACAAACTGGTTCCTGAGCTTTGTAAGAGGACAAGACTTTCTTCAGGGGATAATGGTGTACTTATCAGCGCTCTTAAAGGTAGCCATCTGCTGTATTTCTTATGATTATACTAGAATTGAGATGTGCAGCTAGTAGCCCATGGAACTATTTGGAATAGGTCAACTAAAAGACAAGAAATATTTGTGCTTTAAATTATTGGAAAAAAAGGAAAGGAAAAATAATATTTTGTCCAATTTCAGTTGCTTCCCAGTGTTTGGTGAATATTTTATTTATGACAATTGGCAGTAATATTTTTGATTCCACAAAATCTAGAAATAATTCACCATTTGTTAACAGAATAAAAGATAATGTAGATGTCAAATTATTTTTTATTCAGGTTTTGAGAGATTCTGGCTCAGTTGATCTCAGTCCACTGATTCAGTTTTCCATTCATACATTGATGCAGATATGTGATATTCTTTGTTGATGGTGTGTTTGTAACAGAGACTCTGACAGTGGTGGCCATGGAGCTGCACCCAGTAGAGTTTTTGGACTTGTTACCGGACGATGGTACTGCACACTTCTTCCTGCCTCATCTTCTCAACTGCACCCAGAAACATCTCCTTACATAAATGTCAGGGCAGTGTATGAACTAAGAGTGGACTGATATATCATATGACTGTATAAGCTTAATACACAGGAATAAGATTGTATGGATCTTATATTTAGTGTTTAATTCTATACCATAATATTAACCATAGAACAATTTTATTGTTCCTTATCACAGGAACAATCATACAGTATAGGTACATGTTACACCCCTAATATGGCAAAACACTAAGGATAACCTTTATTATAGACTTCTGTATAGAATATGATTTCAGGACCAGCACATGCTGGTTGTCTTATGAGTTTCACACAAACTTGCTGATGTTAGTAAAGCTGAATAAATAATTTATCTAGATATTATAAGCTGGATTTAACTGGACAGAGAGTGAAAGACTAGACGCTGAACTGGAAGAGAACTTTATTAAATGCCTAGACGGTGCTACAAGGGGAGTTAAAGTCAAACTGGGACTTTTCATGAGCAGAAGAATGAAGACATGAATCCAATTGATATTTACAGAAGACTTCAAGCACGGTGCAGTGATGAGACTCTTAGCTGCAGTAAAACATTTGAATGGCGCAAACGTTTGAAAGAAGGCCATTCATTGTGAATGACCGTCCTGGTCGTGGTGGCTCAGAGGCTACTGCAGTCTTTAAAAATCAATGGATATATTGTGGAAGAGATGCATCTCTCTGTGGGAACTGTTCACGAGCACATGCATTTTCAGAAGGTGAGTGCACATTGGGTACCAAGAGAGCTCTCTGCCTTTGGACAGAAAACAAGATTGCAAAACTGCTTAGGAATGTTTTGACACGGAAGGCCAGGATGTCCGATCATGGCTCCAGCCTATTGAGAAAACTTTCCACCCAGAGGGTATCCAAGCACTAGTGAAATGCTGGGATAAGTGTTTTAGACCTGGTTTGACGTGAACACCCCTTGTACATTATAAATGGTAATCATAAATCTGTAATATTTGAGCTGTAATACCATACGCCTCACAGCTGATTCACTTTAGTTCCCATTTTCCTATTTAGTTCCTTACTTGGAATATATTGCTTAGGTAGGTGCTATAACTACAAATCTATACAAATGCATATATTTCATGGTGTGTGTGTGTTTTTTTTTTTTTTTTTATTTGAGAAGGAAACCATACCTATGGTTACACTGAGCTCTAAATAACTCTAAATTGCCATGGATCATTTGAAACAGATTAAATCTCATAATAAACATAAAATTCAGTGTTTGGGCAATACCATATTCAGTATGTAATCTTACCACTAAATTTTTATTTTTTAAAATTTGTTTCCCCTTCAACACATTTTGAGTTTTAACAATTGATTGATTTGAAAATAAAGTAAGCATTATAATCATGTGAGCTCAAGCAGGAACAACATTGTATTTGATAATGCATACACCGGGAATCGGTGCGCTAGGGTTCTTTTATATCCTTTCTTAATCTATACAGGTTTAAGTAGTAATTACTGGAGTCCTTAGTTATAACACTGGAGTTTTAGTTGTATAGGCTAAAGCGAGAAGTGATTAGATGTGTATGCCTTGATTGGTTGCCTTGATGGTTACTTTCCAGTTATGGATGTACTGTAAGTATTTGCACTTTAAGCACTTATCTTTACCCAGTTGTGCTGATATTTAAACTGTTTTTATTATGTCTTCTTTTTCCTTTTATGCTGTTTCTTTATTAAACTATACAAAATGTCACAATCTGTTGAGTGTTTTAATGATTTCAGTCTAAATTAAGCCATTGCCATGTCCACAATATATAGTACACTTGTGTACATTTATCATAAAGATTTATTCACAATATATGAAAATTTTGAAGTTACACTTGGTATTGTATCACAAAAAATGCCCCTTAGTTGATGTTCTTCAGCCTTTACCTACGATTTCTGCAAATAAAACATTTTACTGTTAGTTTTATATTTGATCTGTTATGGTTGCATAAATTAGTTAATTATAACATAAAGTGTATGATAATCTGATTCTTTTATTGGTAAACCCAGTTTTTAAAAAAGGAAAATGTATCCTGTCACACTTTGTCTACATTGTGATACCTTCTTGGACATACCTCTTACTGTGTACGTGGTCTCCATGCCAAACAGCACATGGTCAGCGACGTGGCAGTGCAGAAGCCAGGTGCCTGGATACTGAGGGCGCATTCTTACAGTCTGGAACGTGCCGGGGAATAAGTCGAACACATCATTGCGATGGAGACCACTTACCTTGGGTTAAAGACGGACACTGATTACACAAATCGTGGGATAAACTCATTTTGGTTAGAATAATTCAACAGATGTAACAGATGTTATGCAGTGAGTTTGAATATTTAACAAATGGGTTTCGTACTGTACTTACCTTGTACTCAAAGCTGTGGCCATGGAAGTGTGCTGTGTGTAAGTCAATTTCACCTCCCATTCCCATCAGGTACCAGTACACCTTGTCTCCCACATTCATATACAGCCCATGAAGGTTGCCAAAGACCAGGCCATTAATAGCTACAATTCAAAAGGAGTACCTTTTACCACTAATGCTTTTAAAGGCTTTATAACTAGCAATTGCAGAATGTATACATACGTATATAATTATAGGCTGTGTCTTCTTGAAAAATGTGTTGGGGGTCAAAAGATAAAAAGACTAAAAGTTTAGCTTATTATTTAGTGTTCAATAATAAGTTACATACTGTTATAGGAAAATAATCAATGTGGGGTGGTGATGGTATCATGCACTCTGATATCTAAGGGATATCTGATATCTATCTTAACTGCAGTAACTATCCCAAAGTTGATATTTTACTGTACAATAAATTAATCTTCTAGTGCTACATTTTTTGTGTGTGTTTGGGGGTCTCCCAAAAAAACACTCTCTGTCCAGGTAAATGCTAACACATTTCTTTCTCGTCTTTTTAAATTGCTGCATCGCAGAGCTGCCCAACTCTGATGAAGGAATTATTTGTCCTTTTCTGCATGACCTCATACTGTAGGTGCCCAGGATCAGCTACTGATGCTATTGTTGATGGTCAGAGGTAGTGTCAATATGATTGACGTTCCACTGAGAGGTAACTTGTCTTTCAGCTAAAGATGACTGTGCTATCAAAAAATTGTTTCCCTACCAGACTTTTTCCCCTTTCCAAGTTTGGTTTAAAAAAATCTGTTTCTTGTGCTATAGAAAAATCACAAAGCCCTCCATCCTCAATGCAGTCAAAAAACCTAAAGAACTTTCTCACTAAACACTCACGCAATATAACAATGTGATTTGCAATGAGCGTTCTAGCAACACTAGACAACCAGATTTGAGGTTTTAACAGCACTGTGTTATACGCACCATTATATTTTATGCTCCTCTTTTATGTTAATATTAAACATATGGCTAATCAATACCCACCATACATTTTATTGCTTTCAATAAACTCCTCATCTTCTTTTAAATTTTTCGGAGGGTTTTTCACATTCGAGTTTATGTTGTTGTCCAGATACCAGGACTTATTCTCATCAAACACCATGAACATCAATGCAAACTCTTCAATCTCTTTTTTCAGCCCTAAAGTCCTCAGCAGACTCTTCCGACAGATTACCAGGGGTCCAATCAGTCCACTGTACAAATCCTGAAGAAAGAAAAACTTGTAGAGTTAAATATCCGAACATCACAGCAGGCAAAGGGAACATCACTTATTTATCTTATCACTTATCACTTAACAAGTCTTATTTTAGTCCAAAGGCTAATTTCTAGTATGTGACCTTGATCCATTTTAAATTGTTGCTGTACATTGTGATATCAAAAACCTACCTTGTTAACATCTACAGTTGAATAGTAAGCTTCAACAACGCATTCCTCCTGATCGGGCGCTGGGCCAGCAGTCTTGGGAATATACCAGGTGTATGTCTGTGATTGACCTTATGGACAACATTCATTTATTTATTAAGCTTTTACATCCAGGCTTAATACATCTATGCTATATTATAGGATGCAAAATTTCCCTAACAAATATCATAAAAAATATAGCTATGTAATTGATATTTTAAACCATACCACTTAGCAAAACCCAGCAGAAAATCTCCGTACCTGGTAAGGTTGGAGTGACATGGGGACTGTCTGTCTTTACTCCGTGTGCATGTATAGAGTATGGCCTCGTGGCCAAGTTCTTGAAAACCACCTTTACTTTCTCTCCCACATTTCCATGAATCATAGGACCTGTGAGATTTGGTTTATACTCAAAGTATATGACTATTTCCACAACTCATTGTAGCATCATAATTATAATGTGTTTTACAGTAGCATTAAATATTTACCCAAAATTCCTAAGTGTTCCATGTCAGGAGGTCTTTCCTTTGGCTTACTGAAGCTCTCATCAGTATACTCTCTGTACACCACCTTCTTGTATTTGGAGCCAATAAATTTCCCTCCCTTATTAATGAATTTGTTGCCTGGGCTGTTGGAAAACAATATTAGGCATGTCGTAGGCAATATCATAGGCATGTAGTATCGGTTAAATAAATATAATTTTCCTATTAATTGACTGTAATTTTAAAACATAAACGATTGTTTCAGGACATTTTTAGTCTATTTCTTTCTGTAGCAAATGTATCTTAAAAAATGTAAACCTTAAAAAATAAAATATATATCTTTATAAGGATGTACCAATTCTTTAACTGTGATGCAGTGTTATGAGTTGTCAGGCCCACTGATCTCACTCTGTAATAGCTTAGTGGCAACAAGTAACAGTTGGCTTTAATGGTTTCTTTTTAAGCAAAGTCTTGTGTAGAAATGTAGAAATACATTGTAGTAATAGGTCACTGTAGAAACAGCTTTCTTGAATATGAAATATTTTTCATTCTAACCATGTATGTTTAAAGTACTTTCTTGACTGTCTGTATGAATCTTCTTGTCATCTGCTTAACAATTTTTGCGGACTGTCCTGACCAGTCAACTACAGCTCCCCATAACAGTAACTATTACCTCTAGTACAATAGTAAACCTGATCCCAAGCAGGTTCTCAAAAACACCTAATCATCTGTGTGTTTGATTAAAATCTCATAATTTATAATAAAATATTACCTATCCTTAAGGTTGTGAAACATTTTCTCCTCCCAAGTTCGGCTTGGAGAATAATCCCAGTCCATCTCCACAGCAGCGATGTAATATTTCTTCTGATGGAGCATGATCTCTGACTGCCTGTCAAAGATACTGCATTTCTCCACCGTGTAGTTCACTCTCATGCCTCCATGGTTATCATCAGCTGTCTTACATGTCACGTCAAATTGTCCTGGATAACCATAGATACCAAGAAAAATGCTTACTGTAAGGGGAAACTACAGTACAGTCATTACACAGGGCAAACTTATCAGTTTATTCTATTAGGGCCCAAGCACTATGAAATCAGCCCTATGACATCAAAATGTGCAAAGGGCCCTCTTGTTTATTTTATTTTATTTGATCTTTTTACATTTTTAATGTATATCCAGAATTTTTATTTCTATAAAGCTGCTTGTGTCATTGTCCATCGTTAAAAGTGGTACACAAACCAAATTGATTTGAAATGTAACTGAACAAGGCTAAATGATAGAACAGTGATAATTATCATATTAGTTGTAACTACCAGAGGCATGGTGTTATAGGAAAATAGTTAACAATGGGTTAATATAAAATAATGTTAAAATGCTAACGGCCAAAACAAAAGTATTGATGCTTATATTTATTATTTTTGTTATGTTATACATATAATACAGAAAACATGTTTGGCAAAGATGCTACTTCTAAAGATTATGCAACATGGAAGTGAATAATCTTGCTTTACTAAAAATTTTTAATTTCAAATTTCTAATGTTTAGGAGAGGCTATTTTATGTGTCCCAAAATGGCCATTTTTCAGCGTTATACTGTCTCACTTAAAACAATAATAATTTTAAATGCAAATTATTTTATTTCTTTATGAGAATTGATACTTAAATTGTTGTAAACCTCTAGAAGCATACAGTATGACCTGTAGAAAAATGTTGCTTAAATTAAAGCATTCCGGTTTTTGGTAAAATCTTTAAAAGCAAAAAAAACTGTATAGTATCCGTAACCATGTCAAATTCATGTTGCAATATCTTAACAAATTAGAATTTTAGAACAATACACTCTTTCAGATTTATGTCTTTTCATGTGAAATCTACATTGGCCAAGTTTTATTAAGTTTTACTAATATAATTGAAAGATTTATATTGAAAAAGTTACAGACACTACATAAAAGGGCATGAAATTCCATTTAGCAAATGTGTTTCTTTTTACTTGATAAAAAATGCAAATGCAAATGCAAATTTATAAAAGCATGGATCGGGAGATAAGATTAAGTATTATGAAAAATGGGTTCATATGATCCTATCTAAAAAAAGACCTTTTCTCCTAGGTGAGACACTTTTTAGCATCAATACCAAGTTTTGGCCGTATCAGAATAATGGTTATGAAATTGTAACTGACCAGTTAGATTTGAAAATTGCACAGTGTTGTGGCATACTGTAATAGCATCTAATGGCTCTATCAGAAATATATATGTTCTATTTAAGTAATGCAAAAAGTGAGTACCCATGCTGTCTGGCTCCATGATGACTGTATGTGAGACATGAGGGAATACACTAATGGTGTCTCTTCTTGTGCCTCTGTAAAGGAACCTGTTGCCTTGGAAGTAAAGTCCATGAATGTCCCCCTCTGAGCCCAAACCCAAAAGATGCCAAGAAACCTTGTCTCCTTTACACATTGTCAGGCCTTTCAGATTTCCATACATGTATCCATTGATTGCTGCAGATACAATAAATATACTGTAGATATAAGATTCTGACCATTTTCGCAACCCATGTAAATAACAGCATTCAACATTTTAAGGACTTACAATGCATCTTATTAGACAATTGAAAATCTTCATCATCTTTCTTCACAGACTTAGGTTGCTTTGCAAATGTGTTAATGTTCTCATCTAAATACCAGCTCAGGTTCTCATCAAATACCGTTGCGAGCAGGTTGAATTCTTTTTTCACATTTTTCTGCAATGTGACCAGTGAGAAACAGTTAAAAGTCCAAATGCAAGCAAGAACATTATGTAACTCTTTTGATAAAAAAAAAAAAACAAGAACTTTGTACTTACTTGTTTGCCAGCTTTAAGGGTTTTCGGTTTACAGATTAGGAGAGGTCCAACCAGACCAGAGTTTGTGTCTTGGATCGGGTCCACGGCAGAGTAGTACAAGTACGTGATGCAGTCAGGATCATTTACAGTCGGACCTCCATCCTTGGGCACCACCCACTCGTACTTATAGGTAGTGCCAGGACGGACCAGGGCAGCAGGAAGTGGTTCAACAATTCCTAAATAGGCCATAAATAAATATGTTTAAAAATAATCAGAAATGAATGAAAATAAACCTGACAGAGAGAACAGAGGAGAACAAATCTGTGAATTTTCCTCTGACCTCTCTTATCAACAAAGCATTTCCACCCACAGAACTAATGCTCACTCAATGTTTCGGCTTTTGCACCATTCTGTATACTGTAAGCCCTTGTGTGTAGAAATCCTTTGAAATCAGCAGTTTATAAAATACACAAGCCAGACCTCCTGGAACCAACATCCATACCAACATCCAAGTTACCCGGATCACACAGTTTCATCAAGCTGAGTTTTGTTGTGAATTTTGACAAACATTTTCTTAGATGTGGAGGGTCTCTTGCTTTTAGTTTTAATTTATGCAGGCTTGTTGAGAAGTGGCATGAATCAGCTGCACAAAACACCTATCTATAATCTTAAAAATAAAAATGAAAGAAACAAACCAAGATAGATTATAAGTAGAGTGGTTTCAGAGTTTGTGTATGTTTCCTTGGGGACCCATTTAAAGATTCCCTCTTTTCCGTGCAATATATACAACACGACTGCTTATTCCTTGCTCTGTTGTTTTGCACCAATAACTCAATTTACAGCTCTTTAAAAGTAAATGAAATTCAACTTTTATAGTTTATTAGTTTACAATCGAGTTAATCTTGTTTTCAGCTTAATTCAGCACTGAGTGTTCAACAGAATTTCTATAGCGTAAGTTTAAAGCCGATGTAAAGTTATACTTGACCCTATAATACAGTAGTATCAGGCTTAGAAACTAGAGAACTAAATAAAAATATAAAAATAAGTTTCCTGGCAAAAATGTTGTTGCTGTGATTGCATCAAATATGCTCATGCCAGAATTGCATATACATATACATATGACCAATTTAATTCCGATCAGTAGCAGAATATACGGGGTGTTTAAGTTGAACCAGAACTTTTGATTTGAAAAATAGAAAACAGGTAGGAAACAGGAATTACTATTCAGTAAGGGTGTATTCTGTACCTACGAGGGGTGTTCTACTTAAACTGGGTCTTTTGATTGTGCAGAATAACAGAACACAGTTTTAAAAGTAAAAACTACTTTAATTTCTCTATATAATCCCCTGCTACACTAATGCACTTGTATCCCAGGTAACTAGTAACTAGTGCTTGTATTCCATCAAGGTAAAAAGTTTACAGAGCCATGAATAGACTAATTGTTTCATGTCTAAAATGTGTCCTCCCAGGAACTCCGTTAATGGCCCAAACATGTGGAAATGGCTTGGAGTATGGTCTGGGCTTATACAGGAAATGGGGCAGTCACTTCCAGCTGAGTTCATGGTCATACGGACTGCTTTAAAACATTTTCACCATGTTCAATCACTGACACTCACCTGTTCAATTTTATTCCCTCATTCACTAACAACTTCATTACAAGTCCCGGTTTTACTTGAACCTCTCATAGTACTTTAAACTGAGCCAGTTAACTCACAAATTACTGTACAAACTCTTCTTGTTTGTCCTAATTTAACAAGAAACTTTACACTAAAAACAATATTTCTCTATATTAGATTTTATCTTTTCAGTTAATAAGATACGCAGTTTTGTAAAATGAAACATAGACTTAATGCTAAACCAGAAAAAAAAAAAAAAACATCTGGTGCATAAATTCTAGTTTTTTTTTTTTTTTTTTTTTTTTAGATCCTTCTATAGTTATAGTCCATGTACTTACTTGGTTGTTTCTTGAGTTCCCTAAGCTTTTGCGCAGTATATGATTCTGCAACAGTAAAACAGAAAGAAATGTAGCTCAATCACTATACAGCAAATAAAGTTTGATGTAACTTTGTACAATGAGGATAGTCTTGATTAATCATGCTTTTCAGAACCTTCTAGAACATTGTGGTAAAGGGTGCCATCCATTTCAATGCTGTACTGCACTCCATGGGGCTGAATGCTATACGGTCGGCTTGCTTTATTTTTAAATGTGACCTTAATGGTGTCCTCCTCCTCTGCCCTGATGACTGGACCTATAAGAGAAATCACAGATCTTAAAAAAATTAAAATAAAATAAAATAAAAAAAGACTAGTCATAAATTAAATGATAAGCCACGCAAAAATGAGAATGAATTTTTTATTTTTATTATTATTTTTTTATCTTAGAGTATTTTCCTTTGGACAAGAAAGTGAATGGAAGTCTATGCTAACAAGTACTGAAAGAAGTGGCATGAAAGTATGTGAAAACAGCTGCACAAATTGTATGCTAATAAGCAATGAATGTTTGTGCTTAAAAAGCATGGAAACTTATGCTAACAAGTAATAGTTGTCTATGCTAACAAGTTTTGCTAATTATTCTCTTATTTGTTTGCTCTAGTTTAATAGTAAATAAGTAAGGCGTGGACAAAAAATATTAGCGAAACAATTGCTTTTAATGTAAGAAAAACCCTGTGCAAATTTTAATAGACTATACACAATTCCTGTTGTTACATGTAATGAAAATCTGTGCTAACTATATTTAATATCTGTACTGACAAGTAATGCAGGTGCATGCTAACAAGTAATGTAACATTGCTAAAAGTAATGTAAATTTTTTTGTTTAAAAGTTAGCTTGACACCTGACTGTGTACATTTTATTTGTTGTCCAACCAATTAAAAATTCCTGTTGTAGCATGAACTTTTTTTCTGTATATACTGTAGCAGGTGGTAATTACCCAGAATGCCTAGGTGCTCTTCTTCAGGTGTTCTCTCTTTCAGCTTGGTAAAGGTGTCATCTGTGTATTCCACATAACGGACTTTTTTATATTTCCCTCCAATGCGATCATTACGATTATTAAAAAATATGCCGGAATTACTGTGAATAGTGTGGAAAATATTGTCTGAGCCTAAAAGACTATACCATACAGTACAATACTTTTGTTTGAGTTAAGAAGATTTAGCATTCAATATATTTACCTGTCATCCGGTAGCTTAATGCTAGTGTATTGGTTAATTTGTGTAGGTCCATAGTCCCAGATAACCTCTTCAGCAGCAATGAAGTATTGTCGGACTTCGCCAAATGGCCTGGGCTTATGCACAGCCGGAAAGCATTTCTTGATCTCAAAAAATGCCTGCATGCCCGCTAAAGGAAGCAAAATTTGCATCAAACACTGGAAAGTGCTTGTAGTAGAAGAAATAATACTAATCACAATTGTCCAATCATCATACATAATTTATTGTATTACATGTTTGCATATGTAACAGGACTTCCATAATTATGAATACGACACACTCAGAGGAGAAGTGCTTTCATATCATACCCTCCAGGTGATCATTAACCTGGCAGCTCAACAGCCACTGTCCAGGGTTGTCTGCCTCCATTACTACACTTACAAATGTAGCTGGGAAGAGGCTAATGGTGTCTGTGCGGTGCTGCCTGTTCTTTAAGATCTGACCATGGAAGAACGCAGAGTGGATGTCCACCTCATTACCGATCCCAAATAGGTGCCAGTGAATCTTATTTCCCATACACATGCTCAGGCCTGGCAAGTTGCCAAAGACGTAACCATTAATAGCTGCAAAAAAAAGAAGTGAAATTATTAAGGCTTCATCATTTCTTATGAAAATCACTCCTTACATATGATATGATGTATTTTTTCAGAAGTTCTGCTCACAATGCATTTTATTGCTCTCTTGAAAGTCCTCATCATCTTTCTTAACTTTGGTTGGCGCTTTGCAGTACTTCTTGATGTTTTCATCCAGGTACCAACTGAGGTTTTCATCAGAAACAGTGAACATGAGGGTATACAGGTAGTCACCTGATTTGTCACCATGTATGTCCAGAGTACCTGAAGAATTACACAAGGATGCACACATAAGCAATTTGTATGCCACTTGTTTACTAGGTCTAATAACTAGATAACTTATCTCAGCTCACAACATAACAACTCTATGACTTTAACCCTTAAAGGGTTAAATGTGCAAATTACTAATAGTTTCAGAATTTACATTGTAGATTGTCTTTAAAATGGAAAAAAATAAATAAATAAATAGTAATAATAATGCCCGAAGCCTCTCGCTGTAAATCTACCAAGTTTTATGCCATTTGCATTGGTATTTTTACATCTGAGTATACTATAAGGTATCGCTAAGAATGTGACAGAGGATCATTGTTTCTTCACAATAAAATTGCAGGTGATAAAATCAGCATACAACTATAGATGATACTCTGACTTGATGTTCCTCCTTCACTTCTTCTTTGTCTTTCGGATAATCCCTTTCAGGGGTCGCCACAGCGAATCATCTGCCTCCACCTAACCCTATCCTCTGCTTCCTCTTCTCTCACCC
>JAQMYG010000007.1:9829973-9887117 GCA_030014215.1 Clariallabes teugelsi
CAACTCAAAGTATGATTTATACAGGAGTTACACAAAGGCCACAGCATTGTGACAATCTTCCAGTGAAAATAATCAGTTAGAAAGGAGATGAAAAATTTAAAAGGAAAATTGGTTGCTTGCTGTATGTAAGGGCTACAAAAACGGGCCAATGCCAGGAAAAGTTCTTTCTCACCGGCTACATCAGTGTTCTCTTGTGGTGTAGGTCCAACAAGTTTGTCCAAAGTCTGCAACTCCTGAAGATGCCTCGTATCTAATGGAACAAAAAAAAAATGTATTAAAAATATGTATAAAACATATATTGAGATTTACTTAAACACCATTCAGCTACTCCATTCCCAACTTTCTGAAGCTTGAGAGATGGGCTTGAGCTTGCTAATGGGCTGGTGCTGACCTGACTGATGATGTGCTGATGGAGACTCTGGAACATTCTCCTGCATTTTCTTTGTTGAGATTCTTGGTCCCCTGAGGTGGCATGCTTCTGAAAAGAACCCAGTTAAAGTAAAATTTATATAATTACCAAGATAACCTTTCCACAAACAAACATATTGGTCTTAATTTATAGAATATGATTAACCGATGTCTCTAAAGTTACATGTTCTGGTAACTACTGTTAAACACTGAACACTCTATAATAAAACTACTGGTTTTCAAAAACTGATCATGCAGTAACATTAACTTTCTATTTAAAAAAAACAAAACAAAAAAAAGCCTAATAATAATATTGTAGCCAGCTGACTGATTTTTACCATTAAAAAAAACTTTCAACCTCACAAATGTTCCTTACCTAGATATGCTAATCCACATGCTAAAACACCCACAGGTAGCATTTGAATTCCTTTTGTAATTTAAGAACAAACGTAAGCTGTGTAAATTTCAGCTAAGTATACCACCGTTTTTGTTGTTGTTGTTGTTGTTTTTTAACCAAAGACTCTGTGGTTTTAACTTACATTTTGACTCCCTGTCAACAATAATTAATTTTAAATTCGGCGCGAAAAAAAGTAAAACTCACCTTCACTGTCCGCTTTGTCTTCTTCTTCATTTTTATCTGCAGCAATCAAAGAAGGTCTGGATGAATGACGGATAAAGTGTTTTTTCCTGACTTGACACCGAGGCCTGGCGATGTGCTGCAGATTTCTCTAACACAACTGGCCACTTAAACATTTGCAGGCTTAGAGCATGTGTGGGAGAAATTGTGGGAAATTATATCTTTTTTAGAATCTATATGTACTGTAGTCTTAATTGGAGTGGCCATGAAAAAATGTTGAACATTTAGTAATAAATATATAATCAAAAATAGGTTTGGTCTTAAATGATAAGTGTATACAAAAATAACTGAACACAAACATTATGTCATTGCTTCACTTCTTGATAAAAAAATATTCTGTATATTGTATTTTAGTTCTTTATTGGTAATGGTTGGATTTTTTTTTTTTTAAATAAACTAGCTAGATTTCATAATAAAACATTTATCTATTACAAAGCAATTTTGTAACTGACTTTAGTTGTTATCGACCTACATATCTACATATTTTCATTTCAGAGATCCAACCCAATAACCCCCTCCCTCCATCTACCCGTATGTGAAGAGTAAGATGAAGTATATAAAAAAAGTACTAAACACTCTTTTATGTAGATGGCACAGTTTGTCAGAGAACCCGAGCCCTTAAACCAAAAGCACTTTTAGGCATTCTTTGCATTATGTTTTAATAAATATACTGTATACGAGTCAGGATTGTGCAATACAGAGTGACATTTTTTCAGCATAATATATTCTTCAATATAAAAAACTCAATTTTATTTTATTCTTTTCTGACTAAAGCAAAAATCTCTGAGATTTAGAGGTAATAAGCCATATTTGAGACACATTTGAGAAGATTGAGAAAACAGCTAAAATCTCATTCAAGTCTCAAAGACGGCTCATTTCTGCATATGTGAGTTGCACACAAGACAAATGTAAACTATATCTGCGATTTAAAGGTAATGAGCCACATTTGAGACACCTTTGAGTAGATGCAGAAAACACCTAAATCTCATTCAAGTCTCAAAGATGGCTCATTTCTCTCTAAGAGACAAAGAAGAGATTAACATGAGATCTCATCTTGGAGCTTCTGTGCTATGGGAGGAAGAGAGAGAGAGAGAGAGAGAGAGAGATGATCTCATTAAAGCAAATTCAATTTGTTCTAGTTCTACCTGTCCATTTGTATCAACTGAGCTCGCTGGAGGGCATAGTCCTTGGAAAGAAGCCCCTCCACGGGGACATTCACCTTGTCAGGGTCTGTGCTGAAGTGCATGGTATCAGCCATGCTCAATTTCAGAGACTCAACCAGGATGTGCAGGTAGTTGGCACTGTTGTGGCCCAGATCTGCATGTGATGTAAATTGTTTGTCAGTTTGTCTAAAATCACGAGATTGAAAGTACAGGGGCTGCAAACCACTGAACGTTGACCTCTAAAAATATAAACCAGAATTGTTTTGCAAGTTTTGTACCTTTGAGGGGAATGTTCTCAAGGATATTAAGGGCAATAAGAGCAGCCATCCCTTGACTGTTGGGTGGGACCTCCCAAACACGTACTGTCTGGAAAAGTAATATAAAAGCCATCATTCAAATTTACCATGGTTCCTGTATGACACATGGGCATGTACTGTAATAAAAGGCTAATACAAAACTTGGTTGCAGGCGGGGAACTACTGATACAACAGACTTTCTTTCTCACTCTAACCTACTTTGTAATCGATGTTTATCGGAGTGATTTCAGTGGTGACGTGGTTCTTCATGTCATCCAAGCTCATCACACCACCATTTTCTTGCACAACCTCTACCACGGCTTGGGCGATCCTGCCCTCATAGAACCCCGTTTTCCCATGCAGCACAAGTTCCTGACAATACATTATTATAACAGCATAGACATACAGTAGTATATACTACTATTTATAGCTAATATTAGAGCAAAAAATCCAAAAGCTAAATTTAATATTAACATTTACAATGTGATGTAAAAATATTTAATCGTTCAAGTCAAACACAGAAAAATCGAATGTGTGTTTGTACAAAAGGCTTTGTTAAATGTTAACTCAGGAATTTATTGATTCTAGTCAATGGACCAGGAAATGATCGAAATCTATGATTTTGCCATGTATTGTTAATTCGCTACTTAGCTGTATCGTCCAAACATTAATCTTAGGTAGGGCTCGTAGGTGCATTACCTACTGTGTGTCATCATGGTGGACATTGTACACAAACACCTACTGTAGGAAAGCCACTCCTGGTGACGCAGCCATCTCTAAGTTCAGTTGTAAATGGGTAATAATCTGTAGTTATCAGTGATGCCTGATCACCTTTCAACAATTTAGATAGTGATTTAGAGCTTTATCCAGAGGCAGTTTTTTAGTCCTGTCATAGGAAGCACAAAGTTCCCAAATACTTTTATCTAGCTCGCCTTTATCCAACATGCAGATTGATTACACTTTGTTACATAACATTATATGGGATGCATTATTACAACATAGGAGTGCCCTGTTAAGATCTTGATGATGTACAGTATATCACATATAAACTACACCCAAGGAATTCTCCATACCTGGAATGTGTGTGCAAGTTTGGGATTGGTCATGACCTGGCCATGTTTAGGTGGCTGGTTGTTAATGAGTAAATCTGCTCCCAGTTCTCTGCCAGCAACCCTCAGGGATTTGGTATTCTTAGCCCATTGGTATGCTGTAATCTCAGCCACTGGGAAACCCTTCTGTGCCAGCTCTATAGCTGGCTGTAGCAGGTCAGATAAAGTCACCTACCAAAAAACAAGTACAGGTACAATTAACAAGTCAGTCCTGCTCTGGCTTTAAGCCAGTTGGTGCATAGTTATTTCTCAATAATTATTAAATATAGTAGGCTACTTATCTGGATCTTTTCCAGCACTGGATTGATGTGAAAAAATACCTTTTTGCTTCCAAATAAAGTCACTGTGTCACACCAACATGCTGCTGCTCCAGGCACAGTGACATTGATGGCGTGGCAGTTGGGTGGTGGGTTGCTCTGACTAAAGCCACACCTCTCCATCAGTTCCAGATTCTGAGCTTTAGGACTTCTTCCACTAGGACAAGCAAAATCAGAGACTGATGTTAGTAATTAGCTGCTTGGTGCCCTCCGCCACAACTATAATTTATGTATATATACAGTAATTTTATGCATGTTTCTCCTCACCTCCCATTAAGTCCCCGCACCTGCTTGGTGGCAGCGTCATAAAAGAGACAAAATGCATCTCCTCCAAGACCTGTGCTTGTAGGTTCTGTTACATTCAGGGCCGCGGCCACAGCCACGGCAGCGTCTGCAGCATTTCCACCCTTTTTCAGGATTTCTGTGATGAAGAAGCATTTAAGCTCTCAACATCCAGTATCAGTCAAAAGTATGGATGCACCTTCTTATTCAAATGTTCTTCTTTAATTATTGTTTTCAACATTGTATATTAATACTAAAGAAATTTTATGAAATTATGTAGTCAACAAAATGTGGTAAATAACCAAGAATATGTTTATATTTTCGATTATTCAAAGTAGCCATCTTTATTTTTAAGTATTCATCTGCAATGATTTACTGGTTACGTGTGACCTCAATTTTGACTCAGTCACTAACAGTGTCAGCAGCAAAATATGACCACGAAGGTCTGACTGACGCAGTCTCCTCTGAACAGTGGATGTGGAAATATGTCTGCCACTTTTATTTAAAGCATTTATGTGGACTCTAATCTGAGGTGTTACCAGAGGCTGGTGTTTTCAGAGGCTTGTCATTCTAATAGACAAATCCTCTGTAGCAGAGGTAGCTCTTGGTCTTCCTTTGTTGTGGCCTGTCCTCATGATGGACTCTCTTTTCTGGTTACTTAACTGAGTGTTTCTTGCCATAACATTGGCAAATGCATTGATTTGTACAGTAGTTGTACCGCCCCCTTACTCTGCACAAGACAAATTATGGTCTAAAGCACATTTAGAAGGCAAGAAATGCCACTTGCTCTTGACAAGGCACACCTGTGAACCATTTCAAGTGAGAGAAATTTCCATGAGTGTGCCAAGCTGTCATTAAACCTAAATGTAGGTACTTTTGAGAATTGGAAATATAAAACATATTCTGGGTTGTTTAACACTTTTTGTTTGTTGCATAATTCAGTACATGTTCTTTCATAGTTTGGGCGTCTTTAATATAAAGTCGTGCAGTAAATGCATATCAATCTTAAAGAAAAGAAACAAAACAAGACCTTCTTCTGAAGAAGAAGGTCTTTCCAAACTTTTCCCCACATCTAAAAACTAGATGTTTCTCTGGGCTCTGTTAATATATCCTCCCTCAAAGCAGCTAAAAAAAATTCTGCATGACCATATATCAGTATTCCATCTGTTTCTTACCTAGTCCAATGTTGGATGCTAGAGGCTGACTGGATGCTACACAACCATTCAAGCAGACGACTGGTGAGCGGCGAGACGAGAACACCAAATCAGCTTGCATTTTCTTTCTTCAAGAGGTTCTGAGTTACGGTGAAACAGTACAGTACATATAAAAATGTGGTTTAAGTCACTGATTTTCAGATTTCTGAATAATTATATCTAGCATGTTTCTTATTTATACTGTAACTACAATTTTTTTTTTGTACTGATCTGCAGTCATGCTTTTACCTAAAGGGACATGTGGACACGTGTTTGTATAGGGTGGGAAACAGAGCAGGCTTGGTCACCAAATGCTCAGGTCTGGCTAGGTTCAGATATTCAGGTCATTTAGAAGTTTGAAACAATCTTAGAAATATATAAACTGTATTAATAAGGTTAAGTACAGTCCTGCATATATACAGTAGGGCACATTTTGCCTGTTGTTTCCTGCTAGCTTTAAACATTTGTAAACAGACATGCAAACTCATAGATTATGTTCTTTGGATAATTATTTTTAGTAAAAACAGCCATCGAAGTACACTGAACCAACAAGTCTGCTATAATTAAAGGTCACTGGACCTAGAATCGATTTTTATCGGAGTACAGTTCAAACGCCTGTGCACAGGAAATGGCAGCAAAAGTGTCGTACCCAGTGTTGCCAGGTTAGTGATTTTGTCGCTAAATTTGTTAACGTGTTAGACTCCTTTCTGAGCAACTTTCACTCGGGACAGCCGTCCAGCTCACATTACAGCTGCTAGTTACGCGTGTTAGGAGAGCTGCTGGTCAGGTTCGTTGTAACGGAAAGCCAGACGCGAAAGTTTGCGCGAGCTCCATGTTTACAACAGTCAGTCACTGATCGTCACTGTCCTCAACAGCCAATCACTGATCACCGCTTTTTGTCCCACCCACACACTTTCTGTTCTTTACTGACTATATTGATAAGTATTCGAATGTTATATATTTATATTCTTGACTATATTTATAAGTAATAAAAGTTAATAAAACTTATTCAACCCATAACCATTTTCACTGTGTCTATTATCCATAGTAACAAATAGTACTGATTCTCTCTCTCTCTCTCTCTCTCTCTCTCTCAATATTTGCAGTGTTGCCCTGGCATGCTGTCAATCAACTTTTTAAAAAATTCTTTCAAATTCTTTAAAAAAAAAACCAATGCCTGGAGTTTGTCAGAATATGTGGGTTTTTGTTTGTCCACCGCCTCTTGAGGATTGACCGCAAATTCTCAATGAGATTAAGGTCTGGGGAGTTTCCTGGCCATGGACCCAATGTTTTGTTCCCCGAGCTGCTTAGTTATCACTTTGTCTTCTGGCAAGGTGCTCCATAATGCTGGAAAAGGCATTGTTTGTCACCAAACTGTTCTTGGATGGTTGGGAGAAGTTTCTCTTGCAGGATATTTTTGTACTATGGTTATGGTCTTAGGCAAAATTGTGAGTGAGCCCACTACCTTGGCTGAAAAGCAACTCCGCACATGAATGGTCTCAGGATGCTTTATTATTGGCACGACACAAGACAAATGGTAGTGAAGAATGCTAAAATTCGAATTAGAATTTTAATAGTCTAAGTGTATTAATTTTCAGTTGTAATTCCTTCTACTTTCTGTAGGTAATTGTAGAAACAGAGGGTTGCCTGTTGGACAGTTTACATAAGAAATAAGCAGATTTATTTAATATTTTGGGGGGTATATAGAAGGAATATAACAAATTAGGACTTTAAGGTCATAACAGTAATAAACTTTGTAATAAATCACATAATATGACCTAATTGTTAATATAATTTTTGTATAATACTATGCCACAATAATTTCTACTATTGGCAGAAATCTATTCTATTCTCACACTCATTCTCTATACTGCTTATACTGCACATGGTCATGGGAGGCCTGGAGCCAACCCCAGGAAACTCGGGGCACAAGGCAGGGTATATCTTGAACGGTACCAATTTATCACAGGGCACAAGCACACACTCACACACTCACTCACACACTATGAGCAATTTAGATACACCATGTAGGCCAATCTGCATGTCTTTGTACTGTGGGAGGACAATGACCAAGTACAAGGAGAACATGCAAACTCCACACACACACAGACCCAAAGGAGGGACTCGAACCTTCTACACTTCTATTTTATCTTATTCTATTCTACCTTGTGTCTCCAAAAATTCTTCATGAAAAATTATCATGATAATTCAATCACCATGCAAATTATCTTGGTAACTTCTAGCACCATTTTGGGCGATATGGTAACGGCTTTTCCTAGAAATAAGTTGGCAACATTGCTGATACCCGATGCACTTGAAGTTGCTTTCATTGTAAAATTTGGTTTGAAATGGACAATATTACAGTACTAACATGGACAGATGTATGAATACGCTTTATCAAATGATATGTTGATCTTGTTTAATTTCATGATTTGTTTTTTGCAAAGTACAAAGTCTATAGCGTGTAATAAATAAATTACACCTACAGTAGAGCGTCACTCTTCACTTCATTGTGCTTTTGCATATTTTATTCCTTTTTTAATAAAAGACAGATTATTTTGTACCTCAGCTATTGACATTAGAATATACTCATATTTCAGAGTATTATTTTCTTCTTGTGTATGCAGCCTGTTTATTGTATTATATAAATTTTACTACATACAGTATTTACTCTCACAAGTAAAAATTTAGTTCCTAACAGTGTCAGTAGAGTTACTGAGTAATTAATTAATAGCAGATACAAAAAAAAATAATATGCTTTAAGTTTATATATATATCTCTGAGTAAATATGTAGTAATAATGTTAACAAATGCTAACACAGTACAAATATATTTTAAAAATGATATGTGTGCCATATTGGTTATAACATTTTCATCCAGTTAAAATATCCTAAAAATGTTAATTTAACTAAGTTCTGCTAAAAGAAATGTGACTAAGAAAGAATGTCATACTCTGCTGGATCTGAATCTCTCACCCTTAAAGTTATTTTTGAGAGGCTCCAGAAGAGTGTAAAACAATCTCGGCGTTGGGGTGATCACTGCTAAACTCAAGCAAAGCTGAGTGAGCAAGTCTGGGGGCAGGGACATGTCGTGGTAGAACATTAACAGACAGGTTGTCGTCAGAGCAACAAATGTTGTAAATCTGACACTGATGTGGTGACATCATATTGCAACAGTGTATATATGCATCTTCCCTCAGATCACCAGGGAACAGAATTGGGAGAGGGAACCTGGAATAGAAAGGAAAGTTAAGACAAAGGATTTGGAGAGCTTGGACTTAAATTTTTTTAAACAGTTTGAGATACAAAAAAAAGACTGAAACATGTGTTCTGGGAGTTTTGCTAAGTGTTTAGGTATCACCCTCATTCCTTTAGCTATTGTTTCCTTCCTCTGCAACATCCTGCTGCTCTTCCCTGGAGGTAAACCGGCTGAAACAAATGAAGATATTACAGATGAGGCCTGGTACTTTGGAGGAATTATAGGGTCTGGAATATTGGTGAGTGAACCCCATTTTACTACTGTATTTACTCATGTGAAATTACACTCTATTTCAAGTATTAAATATATGCACCACAATTAATAAATGTTATGTTATACTGTATTATAAGTGATCAGTGTGTAAGTTTTAGGATATTTTTCAATTTAAAACATTTTATTTGCAACCAGAATATATTTCACATTTTCTATTTATTTTTATTTTTAAATAAAATATGTACATACAACATGTTTGAGCAAATGTTTGTCTACGGTCATGTTTTTAAAGATGATTTTCCCGGCACTGGTCTTCTTGGGACTGAAAACCAACGACTGCTGTGGCTGCTGTGGCAATGAGAGCTGTGGAAAAAGATTTGCGGTGAGGAGGTTTATCAATTTTTCATCTTCCACTGATACTGTCCTCGATATGTTCATTTCAGGAACTAACACACTCTCGCACACACTCTCGCACACACACACACACACACACACACACACACACACACACACACACGCGCGCACACACACACGCACACACACCTTAACCACCATCAAATAATAATAAAACATTTTTATCACATAGTTTGAATTTTTTTCATGTTTCATTCTCATATAAATGGTGTACCACTATTAGATTGGTTTTTGCCTTAAAAAATATTCTAAAAGAGAAAAATTGACAGAATAGAAAAATCTTACTTCTTTTTGACCACCATATAAGAATGTTGCCTTTATTAAAATGTGTATATAGTACATAGTGAATAAATTATGTCTTATTGTAATCTCTCTCTAGATGTTTTTCTCCATTATATTTGCTGCAGTCGGGCTTTTGGGAGCTGGGTACTCTTTCATCATTTCTACAGTTGCCATCAATCGGGGACCTAAATGTTTAACAAATGGCACATATGCATACCCATTTCTTGAGGGGTAGGTACTGAGGGTTATTCTTGTTCAAAACTGATTTTGATATATCAGAGATTAACTTTGAACTTAGAAAGGTATAAATGGTTTAAGCTTAATATGTAAAACCTTTTCAATTAATATAGCAATTCATCTGAATGGTTGATGTAATTAACATATACACATACTGTAATACCAGTCAAAGTTTGGATTTATTTTCTACACTCAATCCTAGATTTTATTAAAACTATTAAATAAAACATATGGAATTAAGTAATTAAGTAACAACAAAAACATCAGTCAGTCAGTTTTATTTTAAGACATGAAGGTCAGCTGTTCTGGAATAGTCCTTTCAAGAACAGTACTGTATTGTCAAGTGCATTTGCCAAACCCATCAAGCACCATGATGAAACTGACTCTCATGAAGACCTTCCCAGGAAAGCAAGATCAAAACCTACCTCTGCTGTAGAGGAGAAGTTCATTTAGAGTTACCAGCCTTAAAAATAAACAATTAACAGCACCTCAGGTTAGAGCCGTCATGAAGGCTTTACAGAGCATAAGTAGCAGATACATCTCAATATCAACTGTTCAAAGGAGATTATTGCATATTTTGAATGCCATTAGCATTGTTTTACAATGTAGAATTAAATAAAAATCAAGGAAGACCATGGAAATAGAAGGTTTTTTTTTAACACTTTCTGTGTTTTCTATCCTAAGTGACTACCTGTCCAACATATCACTGTGGAACATGTGCGAGGAGCCTTCAGGCATTGTGACGTGGCACCTAACACTTTTCTCCATGCTGCTGATTATGGGCCTGGTTCAAATGGCACTGTGTGCGTTTCAGGTCATCAACGGCCTGATCGGCACCATCTGCGGAGACTGCTGCGGATGTTGCGGGGTACGATGAAAAGATTATAAACTAATTTATCATTACAAATCATCCACTCCACCTACTTGCTTAAACTTGGACAGCACTAGCTAAAAGGTTATTTATGGAAAAGAACAGTTCAATAAGGATTCTAGAGCAAAAGTATAAAAAATATTGAATTATTAGATTAGTGCAAGTTTATAATTAACCTTTAATCAAATCAGCAAGTTATGCATTAACTCCATTAGTGTTAGATTAACCCAGAGTCTAAACAAGGCTGTCGGATTGATGTCTGTGTTTTCTGAGCTTAGGTTCTTCACAAAATATAACTATTTTTCTTTTCTCCAACAGGGCTCTTAAATGGAGTGAACTTCAAGAAAAGATATTAAACATTCCATGAAGATATGATTAATGTTGAGCCTACATTTTCCAGATTTTTATATTTCCTGAATTTGTTTCTTCAGATTTAAAAAATATATATATATTATTTATGCCATTCAGATATTTTTGTACAGGTTTACAATGTACACTATGCCTCTTTTGCTTGATGGTGCTGCTTATGAAAGCAAAAGATAAATCTTAGTATTTATATGTTTTTTTGGAAAGATCACTCACATTTTAACACAAATTGTATATGAAAAAAATGCTTTTGTTTTTGTAAAAAGAAATAGATAACAAATATTTGATGGAATCTCTTTTTAGACACTGAATCTTTTAACACATGTAACACATGACTGCACTACAGAAAGTTAGAATTATATTTAGTATATATATTTGGAAAGCTGTATACCAGTTTTATTCTTAAATAATAAAATGATCATGTTAAGCACAGTCACCGTACAGTAGTGTTCTTTTCAATGCAAAGAAAAACAGGAAACTGTCATTGAAGAGGGGCAGAAAGATGCTACAGGATATAACCCCGAATTCCTTGGAGGCTCCGCTAAAGATTAAATGAAAACAACATCTGGCCAATTTTCAAACTCTATAAGAGAGACTTTTCTGTTACAGAGTGTAGCAACACTAATATAGAAAATAATGTTTATGGGTATTGTGACATACTAAATTCTTTGGATGGCAAACAATTTTAAGCTTAAGAGTAGTAGTGGCAGCTCAGTTTTTAAACAATTGATTGGAAGGACATATCCCAGCACTATCAATCTACCACTGCTGGGCTCTTGCGCAAGACCCTTAACCCTCAACTGCTTGATTGTGTACGCATGGATAAAAAAAATGTTGCACATATACAGTACTTCTGTCAAAATGTAAGAAATTCATCTGAGGTGGACAATGACATAGAGTAAACATTATCCCATGCTACGGCCCTTCCAGAAAGCCCAGCCACAGCCAAATGTGACTGACAATGTCCAACAGCTTATCTTATGTAACCCTGGAATACCAACAGCAGTAGGAACAGCATCTTTTGTATGATTTCTCAAATGACACCACTGAATTAGTCTTTTGTGTCTTGGCATTGTCACTCTTGGCCTTTTAAATTTTGATACCAAGACAAGCTGGACATTATTACGTAGTACATTTCATTGTCCTTGAGTTTATAAATTAGATAAAAGTCATCTCTCAACCGCTTTAAATTTTTGTTGCTTTGTAAAATGGACATCCAAAGAAAGACTCTCTAACAAAGAAAATTTTGGCATAAGTACAATTAAAAGTGGACAATTCCAATACCAGTATTTAATATGGTTTGTTCTTTGCAATATGTTCAACATTTTTTCTTAGAAACGTAAGCATTATTTTGGTATTTTTAATAAATGTTTTAAAACATGTATTAAACATTGGTAAAACATACATTCTAACAAAGGAATGAGAGTATCTTCAGCAGTTTGAACTGATCTATGTTCACTCAAAGTAGAAAACTCTATTCTCTGTGTTGCGTGGTTATAAGGTGGTCATTAAAGTAGTTGTCAGGGTCTTTTTCGGTTACATAAAAAGGATGCACTTTATTGCCAATAGCCATAAAAAGATTATGCAATGATGATAGGGAGTAGATGCGTTCTATACAACTACCAGAACGAGGTGTGAAAGTCCAGCTGTATCTCAAAAAAGTTGTGAGGTCATCAAGGCTAGAGGAGGGAATACAAAATAATTATAATCCACTAATACCCAATGCAGTGTTGTACTTTTGCATACAGTTTTATTATACTGTAATAGTCATACTGTAATAGTTTGGGGTTTGCCCCAAACCAAACCACTGGGGATGCAAGGAGCCCTTAGTGCAGGACTGAAGCCCAGATAAAATTAAAGAGGTGAGTCAGAATGGACATCTACTATAAAGAGTAGGTGGAAGAGAATAAAGAAGAGTCATTGTACCATAAAATACCTTGGAGATATATTCAACACATAGAAATCATTTTTAAAGTCTATAAAAGGTGTTTTAGCACCATAGCAATCCTACAGTACCATATTCAAGGGGAAAAAAAACAATACACAGTAGTTTTCTACGAAATTACATTTTATCTGTTGTTTTGAGGAGGCCAAATATTTTTGAAGTCACATAATTACTTACTGGTATATGTAGGTGTTAGTCATGTTTGCTAGAAATTAGTTTTAATAGTTTTTAAAAAAGACAGAATCATCAAACTATAACAATACAAAAATAAGTTAAAATTAAATTTTAGCTTATATGTTAAAGACAGAATTTTAAGGTGAAGAGAGAGAGGAAAATATATTTCCCTGAGGAAGAGGCAGCAGCATAGCTGCTAGTAGAATGTTTCATTGCACACAGTCGTACCTTATAATAAATTACTGTACCGTATGTGGAATATAAATGCATCAGAAAAATTACTATACTATACTATACTATACTATACTATACTATACTATATTTTACATTGTTTTTATAATGTGTAATCACTTGATTAAGGATGTTGTCATTCTGGTTTAGCCAATCATTAAGCAAACAGTTTGTACAGCATGTTGTTCCTCTCTGTACAGCCTTTGCGCGGGTGTTGTATCAGTCAATTTATTGGTGCAATGATAATCATCTTTATGACAGAAAGAACTCAGATATTATAGCACCTTAGAGACAAACTCTAAGCAAACAGTATAAAAATGTCTGTATGTATTTCAATAAAATAAATGTTTATAATTCAATGAACTCTGAGCAGCTTGGTTCACAGTTGGGCTCTAAACTGATTAAGGCATTTTGAAATAATATGCTCTGGTTATTTGAGTCATTAAAACATTTTGACAATACATGGTGATCCAAAAATTTCACTTTGGAAAATTGTCTCATTTTATAGGCTGTAAAAATGCCCTGGTGTTCATAATTTAATATCCTATGGGGATTTGACAGCTATGCCATAAAGATTTAGAATAAGTATGACCTCTGGTGGACAGCAGTAGAACAAAACTAGAATCTGGACCACGCCTTAAAAAGGATGAGGATATCGTGGGCGTGCAACCTTTGTCACTAGCTAGGAATGAGGTTCAGTTATTTCCAGGAGTGGTAAATAAGAAGTGATCCACACCCACTGAATGTTTCATTAGGAACACTATACTGTACTCACATTGTGTAGAACCTCTGTTTGCTTCCAAAAAGTCTTCATGGCATGGGTTCCACAAGATGTTGGAAACATTCCTATGAGATGCTTGTCCAAGTTAAATTCCTGTAGATTTTTCAGGTGCACTTTCAGGCTGTTACTCTGCTGTTCCACCACATCCCAAAGGTGTTCTGCTGGATTCAGATCCAGTGACGAACACTGAACTCATTTTCATTTTCATGAAACCAGTTTGAGACAACTTACAGTATACTGTACTTTGTGACATGGTTCGTAATCATGCTGGAAGTAACTATTAGACGATGGGTAAATTGTGGCCATGAAGGAATGCACATGGTAGGCATCAATATTCAAATAGGCGATGGCATTTAAGCAATGTTTGATGGGTATTAACAGGCCCAAAAGTGTCCCAAGAAAACATTCACAACACTATTACACTATCTCCACCAGCCTGTACTGTTGACACAAGGCAGGTTGGATTTATACAGTATATTCATGCGGTTGGTGCCAAATCTTGACCGTAAGCTCTATGTGCAGCAGCAGAAATCAAGATTCATTCGATCAGGCTGTATTTTTCAGTTTTAGTAAACCTTTGTCCAGTGCAGCCATATATAGTAAATCTAATTTTATATGTGCATCGATACAGAATATTTAGAATATCTGTCAGAGGTAACTTTATGGATCCAAAGTCTTTTCAGCTGTGAAAGGTGGTGTTCTCTCAACACACAAAGACATTATTTATGTTAGACATACTGTACATCTTCATCTTCGTAGTGGTTAGCACTGTCGCCTTGCACCTCCAGGTCCGGGTCTGTGTGTATGGAGTTTGCATGTTCTTTCCGTGATTGGTGGGTTTCCTCCAGGTGCTCCGGCTTCCTCGCACAATCCAAAGACATGCAGATTAGGATAATTGGCGTTCCCAAACTTCCTGTAGAGTGTGAATGAGCATGTGAGTGTGTGTACAGTAAGTGTGTGTGCCCTGCGATGGATTGGCTCCTCATCCAGGGTGTACATCGCCTCATGCCCCAAGTCTTCTGGGATAGGCTCCAGGCCCCCACTATCCTGTATACAGGATAAAGTGGTATGGATGTGTGAGTGATGCGTCTTCAGGTTTGTCTGCGTTGTAATACATAGCATTGGAGTTTTTAAACCTGTACTATGCTGTATTGCACTCATCACTGTTTTCACATTGTTTCATATTCCTGATCCTGACAAGACTATCCAGCAAAAGCAGTACTGCATTCTGTATTCTAGAAAAGTTTCTGAAAATATTTCTTAATAGGACAAAGTGGGAAGCTGTCTGTGGGAACTGTACACACATTCATGGACACAACTTTCATATTACAGAAAGTGTTTCAGGAGTGAAACAGGCAGTCCGATGAATGCTCTGGTGTACTGAGAAAACTTTCTACACTGATGGTGTCCAAGCACTTGCATGAAATGCTGGGATAAGTGCATTAGTGTAGCAGGAGATTATATAAGGAAATAAACGTAGTTTTTACCCTCATACGTAACTACTGTATGTTCTGATATTCTGCACAATCAAAATTAGTATGATGGTATGACCTGAGCACTTTCGTTACTATTAGGATTTAAATAAATATCCGACACAGACTGCAATCCATTAACAGTAAGCAGAATGGATTATATCGTTTTTGTCAGACAGAACAACGGTTGCAATGTAAAGGGTTTAATGGTTTAAAACCCGATGCATGAACACAATTCATTTGTTGTGAAAATATAAGTAGTGAGTATATTTAAATGATGATTATAAACTAAGGATAGAATTAAAAATAATTACTTCAAATTCCACTCCATTAACAATTAATGTAACCGTGAACCCTTCAAGCAGATGTGTCAGATGAGCACTAAAACCGGCAACACAATTTACACATACAATCTGTGGTACACAATTTATTTATTTTTTGGTTGCTCAACAAGTTACACTTCAGTTTCAGAGATTTCGTTGTGAGGTTATAGTTCTTACAATCACCTCTGTATATCCAACAAATACAGTAAGCGGTCATTGGTTCAGTGTGTGTATGTGTGTTTTCCAAGCCTTTCTGCAACATCCCGCGAATCTTACAAACACAACCTGCCCGTGTTACTGTGGCTAGGTATTGTGTGTGTGTGTATATATGTGTGTGTGTGTGTGTGTGTGTGTGTGTGTGTGTGTGTGTGTGTGTGTGTGTGTGTGTGTGTGTGTGTGTTTGTGTGCTACACAACCATGCTTTTAGATAATGCTACAGAAAATCACTTTTCTTTTTACACCACTCAATATACTAATAAAACACCTTCTTCTTTCCATCCAACATATTGCTTTGTGTAAGTAAATGTATTGCTCTAACATGCATAGATGATCGGGTGCAAACGCTGTGCTTATTAACAATAACCTGCACCATGCTCTTAGCCCTGGAATAATCACTTTATGTATAGAACAAAATAACAGGAAGCCACTCAGGAACCACTCTGTTATGACTGACTTTAACCACAGGGCCTTTCCTCTCAGTGGAGCGACAGAAATAAATCTTTTCCATCTTACACATTTAAAAAGTGGTCAGCTGGGTTGCAGCATGTACTTGCTCGAAAGATTCAGTACTTAACCAATCAATCCTAGCTAAAGGATGTCATGAGTTCAGTTTAACCCAGAATTAATGATTAATGTATTACTACCACTGCTCCCCCAACCTACCCATAGACAAAGACTATCAGTTTGCCCATCCATCCATCCTTCGCCCCTGAACTGTTGCCTGTATACAAAATAACGATATGCTGCGTAGTCAATATAAGATGGCTTTATACACCACCAATGCTAGGAATAGCTAACAAGTCATTTAACATCCAATGAAAAAAACATTACAGACATAAAAAGGTCACTGGATTTCAGCTTAGCTAAAGAAATAAAGCAAGATCATGTGACCTCCCACGCTCATCCAGTTCCGAGTGTTCGTTATTCGATCATTTCTGATTGCTAGAAAATACTCTTGTTTTGCATATTCCCTGCAGATTATTAAGGAAACCTGTTCACCACTGAGTTATAGGCAGTCCTACTGTGCAACACAAAGTCCAACATGTAGTCTGCTTCGAATTAAACGGATTTAAGAACATCACAGTACACTGAAGAAACACAGAGCAGGAACCGTCACATGAAACTTCAACATTTACTTATAATATCCAACTCAACCCCGTGCTGATTTGTAGTGCTTTGAAATTTCAATTATATAAAAAAAACCTAAAACTCTATCTTTTTTCTTAAAAAATCATAGCTCTTGATAAATACTAAAAAGGCAAACTCTATATCAAAACTCATAAAATGCACCAGATGTCAAGGGACACATCTAGAGTATTTAACAGTTAAAAAAAAAGAAAAAAAAAACTAAAGGAATACTGAAGCAGTACACAAAAAGTACATGGTATAAAATGTAGGTCTACAGATGCAAACTGCTGTATTTCAGAGGCATGAGCTTACTTGATTTAATAGCTAAACTGGGATCAGCTTGAATATAAACCTCTAAATGTGAATGAAATATTGTTTCTTTAGACACTAAACTGCAAATCAAGTTATGACAAAGCTTTTGTGCTGATTACAGTAGGAAACGTATTTGGTATCTGTGTAAAAAAAAACAAAAAAGGAAGAAAAAAAAAAGGAAAGTTTGTTCGCAAGGCCACTTGAATGTTAATTGATCAGTAAGGCTCCCCTTAGTGCAGATAATGCTGAACTGGCTAAAATTTGTGTGTTCATCATTGAAGCCAACATGGTCTCCAGTTCACAGTGGCTCCATCTGCTGGTGCCTACCAAGAGTCCCTATATCAACACTTATTCATGGACAGCAACTGTTTAGCCCTGCCCAAAACCAGAGGAATGACAATTTTGATCAAGCTACACTCAGTGACAGTAAAAACCTACTCTATCCTACATTATATACAAAAGATATCAGACTTTTCCACCACACCTGAACAAATTTGATTGACGTATGCGTTCTTTGCTCTTAGGCTAAACACTTTGGTTTCTATTGTGCTCTTCACTCAGAAAATGTACAGTAACCAGGATAATTGTTTTCTTTAAAAAAAATAAAAAAAATAAAAAAAAGGAGCAATATAGGCACATTACAAACGAGAGAGCGGAGAGACTGATTGAGTTAAAATTCAGAAAGGTAGCACTGCTGCTAAAAGTCTTTAGCCTTTCCCTTGGAGTTTCAGCACCATTTTAGAGCCAGGTGAGAAAAGGCTCATTCTTGTTCAGGACAGACTCCACGTCGTTGAGGATGGGCATGAGGTCTGTGCCGTCCAGGGTGCCCAGGTCGACGTTAGTGCCAGGCATGGAGTCTAGGAAGTCAGGGAAACGGCTCTGGTTTGGCACATTCATGTTCAGTGGCACCATGTTCTCGCCTACGGAGACATAAAAGCCAGTTTAATGAGTTTTTTACTTCTAAAACCTTCATGATAGTTTCTTATTGGTTCCTACATTCCCTTTCTCATACCATAATCACACTAAAGATCCTTTCTATATACTTGACACTGTTTGACTATACTCTTCTACACCCGTACACTGTAGTGATTTATAATGATTACACTGTTAAGGGTTATCTTCATGTTGTTTTAGAAAATGTATTTTTATTTAGGTTATTAGTTTCTTTTGCTCATTATATAATAAGGTTAAATAAATGGGAAAAACAATGTAATCTGATAGAAAATTATGGCTGATTTAAAGACAGACGATGTGGCTACATTTAGTTCTATTGTGTAAAAATGAAAGAAAAAAAGGTAACACTTAACCCCAATACAATACACAAATCTCATATTTGGTCTCATTTATAATATTGAATTACAACCATGTTACAATACAACCATGCTGGGAAAATTAGCACTCTGACTTTTTACATCTTTCTAAGACTTGAGACGTTAAAGACGTAACTAAATTTAAACTTAGATACGTTCACCTAACTTTCATTTAAGTAAAATGCTGACCTCCTTTTAATTAAGCAAAATACAGACTAGAAACAGATTTTTCTCTCTCTCTTTTCCACAATCAAATAATAAATAATTGCAAAATTTTCCTGTTACTGCAGTCAGAAAGTTAGAACGCTCGACCATACCCGTGTCCATCTCCTCCATGTTGCCAAGAAAGTCCTCAGGAGTGGTAGGGATGCTGTAGCAGCCCAGGCCCAGGCCGCTGTCCGTGCTCTGCTCACGTGAATGGTACGGCCCACTAGGGTAACACATACACACAAGCTCTAATACTCTCTAGCATTCTAAAGGTCAACAACAACTTTTTTTTTTTACCATGCTACTTAAACACGATGTGTATAATGGAATTATGGGAAGTTCTTCTTGTGTACTTTTATTAACTTTCCTGAACACTGAGGCAAACCTAATTCCAGTGAATTCCCTCAGGCTATATAAGCATGTCCATGCTGAGAATGCATACCATAATTCCGTCTGAAAATACATTCTTTAAAAATCCCCTTGACTGACTTTTAACTCAAAAACAGCCCCAAATACATGATCTTTGGTTCCTGTTACATGTGTTTCAGGTAAACTCGTTTTCATTCTTTTCTCGGTACAGGGAAATGTGTATTAATCCCACGTCCACTACAGGTGCTGAAGTGTTCTTTAAAGAAGGACATTTAAAGAAGCATATCAATTATCACTGGATCGAATGCCTCAAAACAAATTCTCAGCTGCATCAATTATATACAGAGTAAGCTATTCTATTCTCAGGTAGGAATATCCAAGATGAAGAGCTTACCTGTTCAGAAAGGGGTCTGAGCCACTGGTCGGAATAGTGCCTTGATTCATGGCAGCTGGATTGATGGAAGGAGCTACGGGTGCCATGTTGTCCGATTCCATGGGGATCTGTCTGCAGAGCGCCACCTCCTGGACATAAATAAATTGTGTAACCTGATGGCATTTCTCAAAAAGCCACAAACCATACTGAAACAAAAACATTCACTTAACCTGGTGTATTGTCAACTTGAATAGAAAGTCGTGTGTTACAAAATAGCAGCAACAGTAATAAACTAATGTTTCATATTAAAAGCAATCCACAATAAAAAAAAGAACCATAAACAAACACTTTCAGGGGGAAAAATGGTAAAAACATAATGTTGATAGCTTACAATATTGTATTTCCTAACCAAAGTTTCAGGCAGTTATAGACAGAAGAGATACAGTGGGAGATAGGACTTGTTTACTACATTTCTCTCACAGTTCCATTGCAAAACTACAGGAGCAAATGCCAGAGTCCAAACATAACATGGAGGGGATTTTTAAAAATCAATTTGCTGTAAAAGTATATTTGATTTGCTTTCTAGACAAACCACTCCTTTATGGCAACAAATCATTCCGGCCTGCAAGTTTAACTTTATGAGCCTGCGTGAGGAGCAGTGATTGTGAACATGTGCATGAGCTGTACATTGCTGCTTGTGGACGTGTTTTAATGGTAATGCGGAGGAGTGCTCTTCTTTCAGCGCTGCCTTTAGGGCGTAGGCCACTAACTGAACAGCTGCACTACCACAGTCCTGAGGAGAAAACAGTGGAAATCATCCAGCGCCAAAAAGCCGACTTGACTTGTCTGAGTCATCAATTTTAACATGGACAGACTAGGAAAAAAAAACACAGTTGTTTACACTACTGATCTCTTCCTCTCCCTCACTTTTGTTTCCTCACATACAGACAGCCACTGTTACGCAAAAATCCTCTGTCTAAAGCCTGAAGATCTTGTTCAGCTCAGTACGCAAAACAACCCAAAGACTTCTGGGTAAGCTAAACATCTCCGCTGGGAGGTTAACACTCTTGCACCTCACAGACGGCCATTTTGGCAAGGACTTCATAAACAGTCCTGCTGATGAATTACCGAGTCTGACTGTTAAACACTCTTCTTGTCCTCTTTCTCTGACGTACGGCACTGTTTTGCAACAGAAGGATCAAGAGCAAACCACCACTAGAGGACACTATGATGGATTGTATATACCCCCTCTTTCTGGTCAGCCCACTTCCAAGCACAGCTGATGGGAGGGACCTGAGGCAGAAAAGTCAACACAAACAAGGCAGCTTTTCAGAGCAGCACAAATCACAACTTTCACATTGTCTGTGCCACTGTGATGAGCAAGTGATGGGGGAAAAAGGGGGAAAGGTTAAGCGATTACAATTGCTGTCCTGAGCTACACAAACTTCAACAGGATGCCTCCTGGCTCTCCAAACAAAAGCCATGTGGCTCCAATGTTTTTATTGGACCCGTCTCTGTATTTTCCCCCCAGACTCCAAGCCATACTTTTTCCAGACACATTGTGCCATCTGATAATGTCAAAGTGTGTTAAATACACACACACAGACAATCGACATCAGCTCGATTCATCCAGCAACTGGAACACTTGTTGACTTTAGCGAATGAAAGAAAATGTTATGGCTTCCTAGAAAATCCTGATGAGATCATCCTCCTCATGTAGAGCGGCCATGCTGGATACGAATAAATGTATTTGTAAATTGTTTACTGGAGTTATTTGGTATTTATGCAAGAAATGTGGTATTTGTGAAAACCTACTGTAGTTTGTTAAAAAAAAAAAAAACAGCTTCCTGGCTTTGTGTTAATATATGTACAAAGAGACTTGTCATTTCACCATGTCAGGTTTAAATCATTTATTTCTATCAACTGTGCACACGAACAAAGAAAATATTAGTCAAAATCTTTGTTATTCATTAACGCCTTTAAGGATTGCAATGCAAAACACATCTATAAATGAAGGCAAATAGGTATATTCAATTAGGCCAAAAGAAATATCCCTACATATATAAAAATTAGTCTGAGAATATGATAGCTGATTTGCTACAATGGCTGTGCCGCATTTCTGGAACATTTAGCACGCTAAATTTAAAATCGTTCTTGTTAATTTAGCTTGATTTTAATGTTATTTTATAGTTTTTTCCTCACGCATATATAATATTTTAAGCCCTCTTAGACCCCTTTCATTTGAATACCAAATGGCTTCCTGTCCACCATAAATACTCACTACATAGGGAATGAAATAATAGTGTCATTGTACAAATGTAGTGCAATAGTGGAAGTAGAAGACTATTTAACAATCAGCCACTGCGTGACTATTAGTAACATTTCTATCGTAAAAACATTATAAAAACATTACTTTTTAATGTTTGGAATATACAACATGAACATATTTAAAATCAAGGAAGTTTATTCACAGAATACAACAAGATGGAAAAGACGAGGAAAGTTCAAGTCAAACTGGGACTGCAAAATACCAGAACACACACTTATGAGAGTATAAACTCCCTTTATTTCCCCGGCTACACTAACGCACATATCCCAGCAGTTCAAAAGTGCTTGGATAACATCAAGGTTAAAAGTTTTCCCAGTACGCCAAAGCCATGATCAGTCCGCCCGCTTCATGTCTGAAATGCTGTGGCCTCCCCGGAAATCCTTTAATGCCCAAAACATGTGGGTTGGATTGAGGTCATGTCTTTATCGGGGATGTTCAATAACTCCCATCTGAGTGTGTGTTGGTGAATTATTGGATGTACAGATCCTACAGACAGATGCACCTCTTCCGCAACCTGGTGACAAGTTATTCATAAATTTTCCATGATCATGCGTTCCACTCACTGAACAAGATGAAAACAACTGCAGAGGGCTCTAGCGCTATTCAAATGTTTTACTGTGGCTAAGAGTCTCAACATCTCTACACTGTAAGGCCTCTGTAAATTTCAAATGATTTACACCTCAATTAATGAGATTTCTTCAAAAGTTCTGGTTTGACTTGACCACCCCGTAGAAATACTGTAGTAGATGTGTTGTTTCATATTATAGTGCTTATATAAAACAAAATAGTAGAGAAAGAAATGTATATTTCTAGCCTAAATTTCATGAACACATGCATAAACATAAAATACCCAAGATGCATTTGTATTACAATATATAATTTTTATATTACTTGATATCAATGTTATGATAATTATTTGATGTAATTTCCAATGCTCAGTTTAAGGAGAGATTAATATTATGAGCCCTGGAAGGTGTATTCTGATTTAAAATCACAAGGATAAATTATATTATACATGTATTTTTTGATTTCATATCGTACTCATATACTGTATGAGTAAAATATTATTTGTATTATACTGTATTATAATAAAATATTAAAGGAATTAAATTAGGTTTATAATTTTTAAACTCATCCAACACAGAAATAAATGTAAATGTATATAAATGAGCTATTAAGCAATAATTAACCATGTTGTTAATTCCAAAGTTTTTTATAAAAAAAAATATCAATCTCACCACTGTTTCTGGCACTTCAATATGGCAAGTGAAAATGAAATCTTCATAAATCTGGGTTGCACTTACTGTGCATTTACAAGAACATGACTAGTATTTTTTCTCTTGGCCTCTATCTGTAAAGAGTAGAATAGAATAGAATAGAATAGAATAGAGAGATACCTGTCTCCTCAGCTCCTCATGCCTCCTCTGAATGCGCTCCTTCTCAAACTGAATGCGCTGCAGTCGCATCTTCTGCTGGTGCTGTTGCTGGGCACTCATTGGGTTGCCCATTCCCATCATACCAGACTGAGGGCTCTGCTGCTGGGGCATGGAGCCACTGGAGCCCAAGGCCTGCGACTGAGCCTGTACCTGCTGTTGCTGCTGGTGCTGGGCATGCTGGAGATGCTGCTGATGATGCTGTGTCATCACTGTAAAGAGACATTCAAAAGAGCTGTTAAATGTCATTATTTCTACAGAGAGATTTAAACTTCCTTGTTCTCTAAAGGACATTATGGGGGCTTCAAGTAAACAGTGGCCACCACAGAAGATGAAAGATGTTACGACACAGTTGGCCAGACCCATGCACTTGGAGGGAAAGGGTTATGTACTGTACTGTACAACGGAGGATAAACCAGAGACAAGTTGAGGCGCCATGGTGCAGACACACAAACACTTTAAGACAACTCACAGACACCGACAGCACGGCGCTCGGCACACAAAGTGTTTACCATTAAGGATGACTAAAACTATAATACTGACAGTTCTGTCTCTCTCACACATGCACAATCGCACACATGGTGAGTACAGGATAGAACCGGATCAGAGCAGCTTCAAGCTACTACTGTACACAAATTTTGGGTCCATTCTAAACACCAAAAGAGCTTTAGAGAGGCAGTGTTGTAAAGCCTAGACAGCAAAGGATAGCACAGATATGTTTGGTACTGGTTTTATTATCAACACAAATATGAATGATGATTCTGATTTCTGTAAGTTCTCCCACATTCAAAAACCCACAAATGTTTGCTTTTGCAAAACTATATATTTTAAAATAATATGTTTTCCTTTCTTCAGAGGTCTACAGCAAAAAACTACTAGTGTGGCTTAAAAACATCTTCAAAACACATATTCAATCCCCTTTCAAAGTCATCCTCAACCTAGATATGTGTCACACACAGACATGTATTAATTTAAAATGACATTTAAGAATATCTAGGTTAGCTGTCTTGCAAGGTTAGCCGTCTTGCCACCTACCAACTGCTACGAAAACAATTCTGTATTTCTCACCTTTAAAAATGTCCAAGTAAAAGTAAAGTTACAACCAACTACTAATCTTGTTAGCAAGATTGGTATTGTACTGCTAGTACTGTAAACGAGCTTGCATTAGTCAACCTGTACAAATGTGCTGAAACGTTCCTTGATAAAATGCTTTATTAGTTAACAGGACTAGTGAGATGCTATCAAACTGGCTAGTGTTATCCATTAATCTAATTGTTTTACTTTATTTAACAGTGGTCACACTCAAAATTTCCCATAATCAAATTTTTTTTCTGTCTAAGCTAGCATGATCCCTTTCGCTTAGGACGTAATCAGGCTTGAAGTGTCTTGTACCAAGTGATCAAATTTGAATGGAAATGTCAAACAGTGTCAGTCTAACACCAATCTACATTTAAACATTGTAGATGTTAGGATTGGGGGAAAAGGAGAAAAAGAACAAAAAGAAGAAGTTCAAGAAATATTTTTCCCCATCTTAAAAAAATTAATTAGTTGTGAAAAAGACAGAAAAGTTCTAGTTTGTTCTGTTTCAGAATGTATTTCCTCCGATCTACGTGCTGCACAAGACGTCACGCTCCAAGGACAAGGTAGAGACAAAGTTCCAGCACAGAACAGACCTGGCCAACAGCACACAGACCCCCCACAAGAGAATTCCACTCGGCCGCCAAGGCATTAGATTTATTCCATCATAGCCAGACCTCCCACATCCACTTCACCTCACATCAGCTTTATTTTGTTGTCAACTAATAAGGCGAGAGTATTATACTGAAGTAAAAAAATAATAATCACTCCACCAAAAAATAAAAATAAAAAATCCGCCCAAGCTCAGTTCACTTGTACAGTATGTCTCTGTGTGTGCGGTGTGTTTATCTGTTATGTAAACTGCTCTCACATGGGGAAGACATTCCTGGAAACACCAGATGGGGATAAAGGATGGTTGTCTGAGAGTTGTCTGTGGCCTGTTGCTCCAGCTCCACCTTGATAGCACCCTGTGCTTGGTCACTGAGCATAAGCAATGTTTTGAACTTAGGCGGAGTTGAACACATGAACCTTCAACTTCATCAGTGTTCTACCTCCGTTTTGCACAGCCATTATACTATAAAAGGTTTTCTTCTGGGAGACTTGCATAATACAATGAAGAATGACTTGAATATAACATACAAACTGGCATTTAACCAATTTTCATATTAGACTAAATTAGACTCGTCCCTCACACAGACAAAAAAGTTGAAATCACTTTTTTATTACTGGCCTGCTACTCAGGCAGGCAGACAGACAATCAATTATCTATTTGACTGGAACTGCTTGGACAATCATCAATGAAAGGTCAAAATGCCAACAAAACACAGATGTGTTTTGGACTTGTCTGTTTAACTTAGAAAACCATCTGAGCATGTCAAAATCAGTTCTGCTTTTCGTAAAGTCTGTTTTAAGTATCTGTGGGTCTTTGTAAAAATTCGCAAAGCTACCCACGGCTACAATTCTTACAGTGCTTATCTGTAAAACAAGTGAGCCCCATATTATCAGTTACATTAATTCACCAAGAAACAACCATTCCCACACCACAATCTCTCTTTTACTCTCTCCACATTAATAATCCAAAAAATCACAAAGCCAGCTATCCTGACAAAGTTATGTTGAAAAAAAAAAGCTTTACTTGAAACTGGTACAATGTAGTATTACCTTAAATAATATATTTTTTAAAGATTTTATAAACAGAAACGATTATTTGGTCTTATAAGTTTTTAATGTTAAACAGCCTTTTTAATAAAAGTAGGAGGTAGCTACATTTAGTGAAAAAAAAGTACCAGACTAGCGAAGACTAGAAGTAAGTTCAAGAGCCAATGCTAGCTCATACAGGCCGCAGAACCCAGGCAACAGGTGTGAGGAGCCCGCTGCAGGCTAACACCACCACATACAACTTCCTGCACCACCATGGAATCATTCCTTCCCAAGAAGTCCTTCAAGGCTAGCTAGTACTAATCATCCCACTAACCAATGTGATGGAAAGCATATGTTGAAGAGAGAAACACAAGATCCTGCCAGCTTTTCTCTTTGCCTTGCTTAGTCACGAAAGCAGGGCTGGGTGTGCAAAGAGGAGCGGAGAGACAGGAGAGAAATAGGAGAAAGAGAATAAGAATGGAAGGCGGGGGATGGCAGAACACCGGGGTCAGCGAAAGAGCAACAGTAAAAGCATGGAGGGAAGAGCGACTGACAGAATGAGCATATGTGTATGAGACACAGAGGAGGAGCAGGAGGAGAAGAAGAAGGAGGGGATTGCGGGGTTGAGACAGTGAGCCCTGAGTAGTCAGTCATTTAGCACTGCCAACAAAGGCCTTCTTGTTTCATTTATTTCCCAGAAACAGCGTCAGCTGTCCAATAGGGTCACCAAAAAAAAAAAAAAAAGAATGGAAAAATGCTTCCAGTCCCAAAAATCTGTAACACATTAAACCTCACAGTGGAGCCCTGAGAGCATACAATCTCCGTAAATGACTGGTTATAAACCAGACGACTTTGTATTTAGCCATATCATTATCTTGAAGTCACACAGTTGTAGGTTTTGCACAGAATTTCTATCACAAAACTCTCATGTCTAATAAAACACAGAGTGCAAGATGTATAGAGAGTGAGTACACACACTCTGGCGTGAGATAATCTCAAGATTAAGTAGCCTGAAGCCAGTGGCCAAGAGTCGAGAGGGAGTATGGGCGAGTGCGAATGCATGTGCTCAGATTCACTGGAGGGTAAAGGGGGGGTGGGAGAGAGCTTCAGCAATAATGTTGTTCGCACGCACAGAACCCCTGCCTTCTTTCACGCTCCTCCTTCGCTTATTTCCTCCCTCAGTTTTCCTCTCCGAGACAAAATGTTGACAAAGGTCTTACTTTCTGTTTAACTATTTTCACTCCACCACGAACTCTATTGAGAATAGAGTAAATAGAGTGAACTGGTAAATTCAGCAAACATATTAATTAAAGGGAAATCCTCACATGATGCTTGTTAACACTGCAAAGCAAAATAATGGCCTGTGTAGCTAGGGTAATCGAAATAAGTTTCTGCCACTCTCCCAGAGGTCTTGATTTACATATAGTAGTAAATCATAGTCAGTAATGTTTTTGCTCAAGTCTTCCAGGTTGGACTAGACTATATGACCTATGTCAACTTTCCAACAAGATGCCAGGAGTTTCAGTGGTATCTACATATTATTTGTTTATTCCCACACCAACCACGGCAGCACAGTGGCTTAGTGGTTAGCACTGTCGCCTTGCACCTCCAGGGACCAGGTTCGACTCCCGCCTCAGTTTGCATGTTCACCCCATGCTTGGTGAGTTCTCCATGTGCTCCAGTTTTCTCTCCACAAGCCAAACACATGCAGATTAGGCTAACTGGTGTTCCCAAATTGGCGGTAAAGCGTTAATGCAAGAGTGAATGTTGACCGGAGCTCCTATCCATGGTTGTACTATTGGACAAAAAACCCAATGTAAATCACCATTAGCCTCCACTTTCCCTAATTGGACGAACAGAGTTCTTAGATGGATGGACACCAACCAGACAAGCTACTAAAGACTTCATACACAAGGGGTAATAAACCATCCCACACCATGTTTGCAATTGATAGTTGCTCAATGCATTCCAAGTCCGGTGATGTGTCAGACAATTTAACTTGTTCTGTTCGACATAGGTGACAGAACAAAGCCTGTTAATATTATGTTAAAAAGTCCTAGCAAGATAGATTAGTATTATGTTATGTAAAATTTTGCTAACCTAGCAAACGAGTCATAGTAGCAAGCTATCTAACATTAAAACTAGTAGCCAAACTCACCTGCACACTTGTTACCACTTCCAAAGTCTTATAGAGGAACATACATTTTGCAGGTGGTAAGGGGTAACGTGGGGGCAAATATTAAATGTATTATTTAATACATTTTATTTTCACCAGAGTGCTTTAAATAAAAAGCTAGAAAAAGATCTCTCAAAAATGGCATAGAAACAAATATATCAAGGAGACACCAATTTGGTACAATACTGCAGGCTAACATTCTGCTAAACTACTAAAAGGCTGTGTTTTACTATTAAATCACTTTAATGGAAGCATGAAAAAGTAGAAAGCTTATAGTTCGAAGTTTTACCATAAGGTAAATGAGAACTTTTGTTTCACAAAAACAACAAAGAATCTTGAGGGTGAAAGTAAATCAAAAAGCATAGGGTGTGTTTTTTCCTCAGATGCTAAGTAACTGACACTTGATTATTTATAAATTCCCATTCTAAGATCAAACCAGAACAAGATATGGCCACCTGTTTTTCCTTAACCACAGTAGTGGTAACAGTGAACCAACTAGTCATGCTGTTTACAAAGCTTTAAAAGGGTCCATGATATTTAAAAAGAAAGGAAGGAAGGAAGGAAGGAAGGAAGGAAGGAAGGAAGGAAGAAAAGAAAGAAAGAAAGAAAGAAACTGTAATGCGTTGTCTGGTTATCATAAACTTTTTATAATTTCCTCCTGAAGAGAGACAATAGTGCAAGTTGATTTAGCAGAATGCTTGCCCTAGGCTCTCCCCAGCCATTCACTGCAGGAGAGCCAAAATTCTCTTTTATTAAAAGAGACCACCACTCCTAAACTAATCTTCCCCTCAGCCACACCCACCCATCCACATGAACAGACACATAAATCCAGGCATTTATCTGTAATAAGTTTCACATACATGCACACACACTCATGCGCGCACGCACGCACACACACACAAACACACACACTGCATGCAAATTAGCAGGCAAAAAAAAGCAATGTCATAATCAGGGTTGTCTGTAATCATACTTGATCGTTAACATGATTTGTTCTATAGCACACCCAATAACAGCTGTGGCTTGACTATGTAGTGGATAAAAATGAACAGTGATCTCAGGATAAATGCTATGGGCTGAAGCAAATAATTTCCCTTCTCCCATTTCTACTCCAAGCTCAGATCTAAGCATGCTTGAGTTCATTAGCAGAAGCCTCCGTGTTTGATCCTTTCTCACTGGGTAGTGTAAAAGGTGAGTAGGGAAGGATTCTGGAAAGGTGGAGATGGACAAGTGAGGTGGGATTGGAGGGGAGTAAAGGCTTGTAGGATTCAATTTGCTGCTGGTCTGCGTCCAAAAAAAGCTCAAGAAGGGAGGGAACGTGGGGAGGGTACAGTACTTACTGAGGCGAGAGTCCACCCGGGGGTCGAGCCACGATGTGCTCTGGGTTTTGTGGTCAATGAAGTAAATTTCTCCCTGAGGTGTGATTGCCTGCTCCCAGCCTTCCGGCAGCTGTCCTGTTTAAGCAGCAACAGCACAACAACAGCTCCAGATCAACCAGGTGTGCTTTTAGCATTTCTTGCTTGAGATTTGGTGCCTATGCATCTTAGGGCTTAATTTAACCAAATGAAGAACAGGAATTAAATTCATCAACACAAAACATACACTGTATCCGAACTGAGATGCAACTTTGCGCTATCCCGTAAGCACAGCTAAATCAAATAAAGTCAAGCTAAAGTTTGCCATTGTGTAAATCCATAGCCTAGAAGTGTTTGGAGTCTGGGGGGGAAAGGTAACGTGTCAGGCCCTGCACAGAGGAGAAAAGAACAAAGCAATGGAAAAAAATCCATCAAAACAACAAAGGGAGCAAGAAATCCCTTCTTGACAAGTGTGGGATGTCAGCCAGCAAGCTAGCATTGTTCTACTGGAAAAATGGAGGAGGGAGTTGGGGGATGGACTGTACTGTGAGGAGAAGAGAGAGAGAGAGAGAGAGAGAGAGAGAGAGAGAGAGAGAGAGCGAGAGAGAGAGAGCAAGAAAGCTAGAGAGATATATGGGAATGAGTAATATTGATCACTAGGTCTAGAGCTTTATATGGATAACCCATTGTTCATTCCCTATGTCCAACATGGTGTCTGAAGGCATCTGATACAACAGCACACATGGTAGACAGAAGTTTCGAAATAATGTTGCTGGTTTATCATGCCTATTTAAACACTCCATCCAGCAAAAACAACCGAACAACTGTTGCTTTCTTTGTCACTTAGGTGGCACATGTAAGGACATGTGTCTTTACCATGAGTATACATCCATGACCTGGAAAAGTGAACAAAGGTGTTCCGTACCTTAAACTTTTATGACTTGACAATTTCTTGTACTTTAAATCACGAGTTCTTAACCCAGGTCTCAAGACCCGCTACCCTGAAGAGTGACATTCCTTACCTCTGGACTTACCTGATCAACTAATTATCAAGCTCTCACAAGTTGGATCAAACATGTTGGCAGCAAAGAAATACCAATGCTCCCAGCTAATGCAACTTAAAGGTACCCTATGTTTACTTTTTCAGGTGAAAGCTACAGGCCCAAATATATAGTACTGTGCAAAAGTCTTGATTCACCCTCATTCCGTAATAAATTAAATTATATCAATTAAATTAAAGAAATGGAAACAAATGCTTCACAATGACAGGCTGCAATGTAAATAAAGATCAAATTTAAAAATTGGTTGTTTATTTACCCTCTTGTCTGTTCCAACCACTCAGTATTCAGCATCACCAGTATACTAATCACTGGTCTGTTCAATTGTCATGATCTACGCCTGCTTCTCACTGGTTCAAACATTAAGTTAGTTTTTTTTTAATGCTTGAATGCTTCATAGGTCACTGTGTGGCTAATAATACAAAAACATTCCTCTGAAACTGGTCAGGTACAGGGACTGTACTGAAAATGAGAGCCAAAAACTTGCTAAAAATGAAAGCCAAAATGTCCTTCAGGAAGCCTGGAGAACTATTCCTCGAGACTACATTTTTTAAAAAAAACTACAAGAAAGTCTGTTTTTTGGAAGCAAAATATGAAGAAATGAGGGAAGGCACAAAACTTATACAAAGTACTGTACATATCCTTAAACGTACCATCCCATGAACAAGTTATATTTTTGAGTGTGTAAATAAACAGGTTAGGCTCTCTATACTTTTTATTACTGAGAAAACATTGATGTTACAAGCACAAATGTAAAAAGTCCTTTAAATCTGCACAAAACCTTTATACTTCCAGAATAAGCATCTTTCTGTTTCCCCTCTGAGTTTTTTTTTTTTTTTTTTTAAGTAAGATGTGGCACAATGTCTGAACAAGTCCAGCAGGGTGGTGTACTCATTGTTCTTTCAGGCTAAACAACTCTGTTCACTAAAATACGATAAGGAGAGTAGCAACTACTTCCTCCTGCTTTAACTGGAACTCATAGTGCAGGTTCATGTAAGGATCCAACAAGCACAATGAGCACTAATCCATCCAGTTTAAATACCTTTCACCTTAATCCATTCAATTTAAAGCCATTACAGTAGTGTTCCTAAAGTTCAGGTTTAAAGCCTGAGACATTGGTCCTTCCCGACTCAGTAAAACTTAATATAATATAAATTCAAATAGAAAAAAAAAATTTGCTCATCTGATAAACATATGAACTGGATGATGTGTGGCTCTCTCCATCTCTCTCGCACTCTTTTTCTGGAATCCCTTAAAAGGCTGGCAACAACATGAGACACACCTTTTTTCCATTTCATCACAAATCAGGATTTGTGAGGAGAAAAGAGTCAAACAAGGCAAACGCATTTGGAAGCAATTTGCTGTTCTGGCTTCATGAGGAGGGAAAGAGATCCAGCTTATGCCACTGGCCACTGAGGCTCACTGTGTCTGTCTCAAGAACAAACGAGACATCTCACGCTACAGAAAGACTCAGAAACAGCCAGGCTCAGCACTGTCCCACAGAAACACCATTAAATCAGACATATTCCACATGTATTCAGTCTGTCCAAATATGACTGTTCTCACAAAAAGTCATGTTGTGATTGTGTGTTACTTTTTGTGGAAAAAAAAAACAACATTTTTGTGTTTCTCTGACACCAAGTCATGTGCTATTATTGGGTATGATTTAGATGGACGTAAACATAAGTAGTCAACGTAAATCAAAGTTCTCTTCTTCTTGACAAGTAGCTATGAAAGATTAAGGATGTCTGTACCTGCTTCTGGTTATACTATACACTTCTATTTTCCACTACAACAATGACTGTTGTGATTCCTTGAGCTTGACTGTTACAACGATCAAACGAAATCAGTCAAACTCTCCACACAGCTAAGGATGTTATGTTCATTTATATCACTGTTATGAGAATCTTGAAGTAATATTTTATCTTAAAGGGTCTTGGAAGAGAAAACAATGTTCCTGAAGGAGAGGAGAATGATTGTGAAGACCCTCACCGAGGTTTGGCTGTGACAGGGCCATGGAGCGCCCCTGTACACCACCATTATTGCTGGTGGCCTGCGCGTGGAGACTCATCTGATTCATGCCGGCTGCCATGGTCTTGCGAGGATCTTGCCATGTGGTGATCTTCTCAACATGACTACAAAGAGAAACACAGACATGAATAAAATGACCACACACAATTGCAGACCTGCTCTAGCTGAAAATTGTAACTCTGGAAAATTACATTATTAGGTTCAGAAATGCAAACAAAGATTACCTGTGGAGATTTAGGATTTTGTATATGACCATATTAACAAAATTACCAGTAGGAAAGCCTGTGACGATTTATAGTAAAGATTTCCTTAACAAGACATTTGGCATAAATTTGGCATTTACTTTATGGAAAGAGTGTTTGTAACCGTCAGTACAGTAGGTTTTTCTGTATTTTCCAGGTAAGATGACAAGCTTGCTTGCTTGTCCTATTTAGAAATTAAAAAAAAAAAGTGGATGATTAGGAGGGAATAACTGATTATAGCTATAACCCAAAGCATAAGCATAGCTTAAACGCACAAAACAAAACAGTCTTTTGAGGTGGTCAAGACCACTTCCAAATTTTAAAAAGTATTACTGATTTCTGCACAATAATGTATGACTGAGTAATGTTGCGTTGTTACGAGAAAAAAAAAAACTCTTAGCCTCTTGCAGTGAACATGCATTAACCCCATACAAATATAAATATATTGAATGTCTGAGTTATTTACCCAGAAACAACACAAAGGTCACTTAAAGTCATGATTAGCTTTGTAGTCATGGTTACACTGTAAAGTATGAGCTTGAGTGTGTTTCCTTGAAGGTGATTGCTACACACCACATACAGTACACTCCAGTGTATCCTACAGCCTTGTAGCGGTTTTCTTGGTTTCTACTGTGAAATGTATTTACTGTAGTCCTCCTTCCGACTGCCCCCTTGACCTTGCCGAATGAGAAAGGTTTACAACACACACACACACATCTTTCACAATACAACCTGTTCCAACAGTTTATTCATACATTGCAGCAATTTCAAATTACTCAACAGGTCTCTTGGAAGTCTGTCCCGAACTACACCTGCAGGTACCTAAACACTACAAGCACCTCATGAACATTAAATATAAAGGCAGGAATCATGTGGCGTGAAAGGGCATTAAAGCAGATTAAGTTTCAAATGAAGGTTTGTATCCAAAGGATTTAGATGCCTCAGTTGCACAGGCTTGTTTGTACACAAATCCTGTTGAGTGCATAAATCCAAGGCGAGGCAATGTCGATGGAAGCAGAGTGAGTCACCGCACGCACATAAGGCCTCAAGCCCAGTGTGACTCACTCAGGCCTATTTACAAAGCACTGGTATGATTAGCCCGTTTCCTGCCACTCTGATGCCTGGCCTTGGCAAAGCAGGAAATCTGTTCTCTAGAGCATCACAAAAACAACAAGCTTTTACAGACAATATGCAATTTATAGGTATAAGGTACTAACTGATGTAAAACAATACAAAAAGATACACCACAATCTGATGATACTTGTGGAAAACATTACAGTTTTGAAAACAAAAAACAAAAAAAACAGCATTACTAAAAAAAAAAAGTGCCTAGGTGGAGTAATCACACAATTATTTATTATCATAGCTAAGAATTAATTTCAGAAAGAATCAGGAAATATGCAAAAAAAAAAAAAAAAAAAAATCCCAGAGTGATCTATAAAATAAAATTGACGAGAACTCAATTTTTGGATGGAATCCATTTTATTATCATTACAAAATTAAATTAGCCAAGTCGTCTGACTTAGCTAATGTCGCTCATAACTTTATATACTTTCAGTCACAGACAAAACTTATCAGGGTAAGGGGATCCAGCCTGGCCTTTTATTTCTTTTGGTGAAGTTCAAGCTATCACAGGACATGGTAGTAACTGCTTACGTTTCTGTCCTCGCGTGTATATGGAAAAAAACAAGCGATTTTAACTTGAAAGTGTCATTACTGCATAATTATACAGTATAAAGATATCACAAACTATAAGATTTGAAGCCAATTAATACCGATGGTCCATTTATATGTAAATGAGTTTGTATGTAGTCTGATAAGTGAGGCTAAGAGTTTGTAACGTGGGACGTAGTCAGCAAGTTTCTAGACAAAGTTTCAGCTATAAGCAGCAATATGATGACGTCGCTTTGCTCGTAAAAATGATCAATTGTGTCTTGAAAATGAATCAAAGGCTTATCAGCTTTACTTACATACATTTTTAACTGGAAGCCATGAAGTAAGCAGGACAGGAATATGACTTTGCTTTCAACTTTACTTTGCTTGCTTTCTTCATTTAGTATGTTTACATGCACAGTTAGTTATTGCTTGACCAAGCCATATAATTAAACTACTGTCCTTCATTTTTTTTTTTTTAACCAAAGTATGCCTGCCCCTGTTATGATAGGTGAGAATATGACAAATTTCACCTTGCTAGTATTGTATTCGCAGTTGACCTATTACATCACAGTAATTGACAAACAAGTTAGTTCATGCCAAACTGGTAGCACGTCGAGCAATTTACTTTACTTTACTTTCTGTACAAATGAGATGAAAGACCTACAGTCAGTAAATCCCTCCTCGGCCAATGTGTTGTGGGAACAAGTAGTACATAACATACCACTGTAAAGCACATTAGGTTTAAACATAAATACTTAGCGAAAACTTTTGTCGCGCATAAGTCAGTAAGGAATCAGGTGGCTTTCTTTTTCTAGTTGATGAACTGTTTTCTGGGCAACTATGAATAAAAACTAATAGCCTTTATACGTAATGTGCTTGGCCCTGAGTGGCTGGCCTATGGGCAAAATGAGTAGAAAAACTGACTCTCTGCTCCACAGCCCCGTGTTTAGGCCTTATTGGCTCAGGTGACTGCCTGCATGCTTTCCCCGTATTAACCTGGGTTTCCTTGCACTGTCTAAAAACGTGCAGGCATATAGTTTGTGATAAACCCTGTTAAATTCTCCACCTTATACAAGGTGTTACTGGGAATGACTTTGGATCCACTGTAATATTCACCAGCAATTAAATAATAATAAAAATAAAAATAAAAAAACATGTTCCTTTCCAAATCTCTGACCAAACATGCTGGTAAAATCTACTGCTTCCTGTTAAACCTGTAAAAATAGAGGCATTCTCTGTATTTTTGGTATAAGTGTCCACAATTCTATCTCCATGTTTTGCATTAACACTGTACGGGTTAACAACTCAAACCAGGACTTCCAGGAAAAATGTCAACAGTGCCTGATTTGTTGGTTCTCAGGCAGTGTGTTCCCATCCACCAAGGGGAGATTTATGAGAAGCAGAGAATGGTGGGGGATGGGGCAGCAGTCTGTGAGGCCTAAGGGCCTGGGTGGAGCAGCTGTCCATCCAGCAGCTGTGGGATTATGACCCCAGGCCTAGAGATCCACACTGTGCAGGTCAACACAGTCAACTGTGTCCTGGGTCAGGTCTAAAAAGGAAAAGGAAAATGGCTAGTAGAAATGAACAGTCCTGGTATGTTTTAAAAGTAAAAGAAAAAGAAAAAAAAAGTTTCCAAAGGCATAGTTGAGGGCTTCAAGTCTGCTAGCAACCTGCTCTAATCGAATGCAGAGACAAACTGAGGGAACATCATGTGACATAAGATGAATGCACTCCCCCCCCCACACACACACCCCCAAAAGAGTACGCCTTGTATGCCACTCGGCCCTGCTTTATTTTGTCCTGAATAAGTTCTTGGATCCAAAATAGAATATCCATAAAGATGCAATAAAAAGATCTCTCTTTCAGCATTTTGGAAAATGTAAAGCTGAAATAAAGCAGGCCAAAGAAAAGGAGAGATAACATTGATAGAAGAAATCTGCAATGAGAGCCATCTAAACTTCACATGGCTAAGCTTTTGCGACAGTAGTGATCTGTTCAAAGAAGGACTTAAAACACACACACACGCACGCACAGGAACAGTGGTTGGGTGCTGGATCTGGGGCAACATCGGGGCTGAAAAAACAACGGCCAAATGGACATAACACCTCAGAGCTGGGCGTAATGTTAGTGTGCTAGCACTGGAAAGTAAAACAGCCCTAAGGGATCTAAACTTACGCAGACAAGAGCACACACACACATTTAAAACCACAGCCGGTGTGTGAATCCAATGACAAATGAGATTCCCCACCAGCAAAAGCAATCACTTGCACCACACACCTAGACGTAAACATTCAGGTCATGCCTCAGTGAGAGGTGTTTAAAGACACAGGAATAGGCACAGTTCATGGTCCTGACTGCAGTGTTTCACTCGCACCTTGTCACTCAACTCCAGAATAACTTTCTTTCTGCTTCAGTTCTATAGGCTGCGATAAACAGACTCTACACCCAAGTGACAAGAAAATACTGGGCAATCTGCTGGGTTTTGGATGTCTTGAGTTTTTCATGGAAATTATGGTATTTCTTTTCTCAGAGGTTTTTAAATGCCATTGAATGGCTTTGTTTATCCTGTAGAAATCTTTTAAATAAAGGAAATTATAAAGGCTTGTTGCATTAAAGTGAGTTAAAGTTTCCAAGAAAAATTAGTCCGATGAGAATTGTTTTAAATTATTAATTAAATTATTAATAACTCCTTGTAATTATGATTTTAAAAAAAAGACATTGTCAGTAAACATAATGATGTTAATTAATTACAATAATTTGACCAACATTTCTGAGGCATTTTGGCAAAAATTCCCAACCGTCCAAAGAAAACTCTTGTAATGAATCCTTTGGTCAACATCTCAGACATCACTAGCAAAGTTACAATAGCATTTGTGGAAGAAAAATAAAATCAGCAAAAGGGAGCACAGTCAGGTTTTACCAATAACAAGGTATGTAAAAATGGGTGAATGTTTAATCTCAGTCATGGTTTGCTTTAAGAAAATGGGGTTTTGATCAGATTTAATGCAATCAAATGTAAGCAACAGGAAAGCAGTAAGAGTTCTAGATTGAATCTGAAACCTTAAAACTTTCAATTATTCTCTCAGATCATAATTTCCTTTAATTATTCTATTACAATAGTATTTGCTAATGTAAAAACAGAAGGGATCACAGTCAGGTTTTGTCGTTAAAAAAAACAACTATTAATTTAATTCATTCATCAATTTCGTCGATTTATAACTATAAACACAGCACAAAACCTTGAATGTTTAGCTAAGACGTTTTAGGGTGAATTCGCATACCGCAGTGTTCAATGATATCAGTATCAGTTTTGTAATAACAGTTAAACAAGACATACAGTTGTAACGAGCGATGGTATGATAAAAGACAATCTGGGCTATAGGATGAAATGGTACAGCTCTGCAGGTTAAATTACAAGACTATAAAAAGGCTACTTATGCAAAAAGATATGCTTTTTGTGCTTTTTGTATCTGTGGCGCTTCACATTACTGCTTTTTCATACAAAAAAATGGATTTAAACTGGATTTAATCTGTCCATTCATCTTTGAAAGTAAATTTTTTTATAGTCTAACAGTCTATTTTCTATGGAGTAATCCATACTGTCAGGCTTTTTACTTTCTTCCACACTGTCCATACACTGTAAACTATCGCATAGCCGCGCCTGCCTTGAAATAAACACTAGATTACTGGTACTGTATATTTGTGGTATTACTGGTGTATAGTAATGCCTGCTCTTGAATGGTGCAGTATAATATGTACCTACATCATTGTTTATTGCCTGTTTCATTAATATGGAAATCCATTATGATTTATTTTGTTCGACTGATTAAAAAAAAAAAGTGTTTCCTTAAAATTTTAGAAAGAAAGTAAATAAATTTTCTTTTCTTGTTCATGATGCTCAATGTCATGAATTTAAAATTAAAAGAATAGTAGTAAAAAAGCATCAATGTTCCCAAATGCAATTGAGAATGTGGTTGACAGCTGTATTTGACTGAAAGTTGAAGCTTTCAACCCATCTGTGTTTAAGCTGAGTGCACTGATGAGGAGGTGAGAAAGCTGGACCGACTAAAGCACTCCTTCAGCACCTGCTTTTTAGGTAGAGGTAAAGTATACAGTTGCATACTGTAATAATTTATTTACAGATTCAGGCTTAAGATCAAAGGATGTTCTGTTCTTTTCTCACTTAAAAGTGTTGAAATTAATTAAATTAATTTAAAAGTGAAATATTTTAATAATATTAGAATATTTCCTAACATCTATCAAAAAAGCATTTACAGTACAGAAATATCCAACTTCTGAAAAGTATATGTTCATGCACTCAATATTTGGTCAGGATTCCATCAGCACAAATTATTGCTGGAAAAGGAACCCAGCATCTCCATAAAGCTCCTCAGCAGCCGGAAGGATGAAATGGTCTACAATATCCTAGTACACGGCCATCTGACCTTTCCATCAATGATGGTGGAAACGTACTGTAACATTAGACTTCAAGCAACTTAGATTCTGTCCCTCTCCACTCTTCCTATAGAATTTGAAATGAAATACAAAAAAATTACTTTTATCTGAAAGGAGAACTTTGAACCACTAAGCAACTGCCCAGTTCTTTTTCTCCTTAGCCCAGGTAAGATGTTTGTGGCACTGTCTCTAGTTACTAGGTACTAGCAATGTAACTGATGTAGCCAATTTCCTCAAGACTTCTGTGCAAAGTGGCTCTTAATGCACTGACTCCAGACTCAATACTCTCTTTGTGAAGTTCTCAGAAGTTGTTAAATCGACTATTTTTGACAGTCCTCTTCAAGTGATCATCCCTGTTGCATCCCCCATTACCTGTTTATACCGCACGTTTCCCTTCCAGTCAACTTTCTATGGATATGCTTCAATACAGCACTCTGCAAAGAGCCAGCGATGACCTGTGGCTTACCCTCCTTATGGAGAGTGTTGGCGATTGTCTTCCATACAACTGTACTGAACTAGCCCAAGATGTACAGAGCATTTAGACTGCATCTTGTGCCAGCAAAGATGAGAACATGAATAAGTGTTAAATCCCAAACAGACTGATAATCAATAATTCATCTTTAAAGCAACAGTGGTTATGTGTTTGGTATGTTGTTGTTTGTGGACAGACAGTGAAGCACTGATGCAGCCTGTTGTCTTGTGGCAGGCTTTTAGGTGCAGTTGGGGGCTAAAAATAAGTGGCAAACTGGAGATCCTGGGAATAATCCAACAGCTGCCACCATTTAGACAGGCCCTATACTGAGCTTTGCTCTTTGTACACACACATCCCTAAATCGAAAGCCTACTGGCATACAGTAGATTGTTTATACCATAGCATATAATATAAGGCTATGTAATGATTTTATATATATATACACAGTATATATAATGTATGTTTGGGTGTGAGAAATAATACTTAATGGGTGGCATTAAGTATTATTAAATACTGTAACTTAATTAATTACTTTCCTATAACTGCAGTTTTGAAAATGTTTTATTCTTCTTATATCCCAGCAATTTGACAATATATTTTTAATTATTTAATCTGAGAAAGACACAATGTATGTTTGTTATCCACTCGTAGCTACGTTTGATATAGAACATCTACAAAACGTTCCAACTTTGCTCCGATGTTGCAACTGTTAAAGGAGCCTCACATGGTTATTTTTTGTCGTTTTAAGGTAATAATCAATAATAATGGGGGAATACACAACTTGTCTTGTTACCAAAAAAAAAACCCACACACAAACTGCAACATCCTAAGTCCCGAAGACCATGTCTGAGCTCTTTTACAAACTACTGACACTGGAGACTCCTACCATGAATGCAAAACATACCTTCAAAAAAACATCACCATATCAACAAATACAAATGATTTTTTAATCTGTTTATGTGGAAGGTCTACTATACAAGTGCCTGTGCAGCATGTTACTACAGAAATGTAAACATATTTGAGCAAGGTCCTAAAGATAATCCTTACACCTGAAACTACTGCCAGGGCTGAAGGTATAGAAAATGAATAAGAACTTCCTGATCTATACACAGTATTACCAACATAAATCATAATTACCTTTAACCCCAATCACTGGTAACTAAATAGTTAACTGCTCAGCATTCCTAGACTGGAGCCTTAGCGTCCTGGCCTGAGTCATATCTCGGGGAAAGATTTTTAAAAAATTTAATACACACCCAAAAGACGGAGCTGGAGGCACAATAAACCAACTGAAAGTTCTCAGAAATGTGCCCACCACTACAGTCCAGGTGCACATTTCATGCAGTGATGCACTGACCCAATTGACCTCCACCAGACAGTGAAAAGCAGACACTTTTTTTGTGTTCTGGTTCTTTGGGATAAAACTGCCAAAAGAACGCTAAATCCCAGCCTCCTCCCCACATCTGACAGCTCTTCTGATTTCTAATTATATGCTGCAGAACCACAGCAGACATAAAGGCACGTCTTACTTTCATCCTCGCTCATGGTCCAGACTAAGAGCTCTGGGAATGGCTACAGCTTTTAGACAAGGCTGGTTGACTCTGGAGAAGCGTGATCAATTTAACTCACACAGATACTACGAAAAACTGAACACACTGCACAATGATGGCCTAAGAAAATGCATCTTGCACTAGACATTTGTAAAACTGATTGGCCTTAACATATGACATGACATTGGTTTGAATAAATATTCTAACTTCAGGTACTGGCCTTTTCTGCTCACCTTGCTTTTAGAATGCCAGTTATAAAACCTCTTTCATGCCACCTGCTATGCTCTACATGAGCTATCGTTGTAAAAGAGGGAGTGTGCCTAATGTAACATGGCTTAGCTAAACCAGTGGTATTCTCCAATTCTCCAAAAGGGACCAAAATGACATCAGAGCACTGATATGTGGGTTCTCGCAGCCACCGCTAAATGAGAACAAAAAGCAGAGGATCTACTTTCCCAATTAAGCCATTCTCAGGTTACTAGGGGTTTTACCCCCACTGTCACTAGCACAATAGCCACTCCACTCAAAGCACAGGGACGCCGAGGCAAAGGGCGTCGTGAAGCTGTCTAAAAGACGGATCATGAGGGGTCAGATTCAAACGCTCAGAATTGTTGCGCCACAGCAAGGGGCACCAGCTGGAAATTCTGGAATTAGAAATATTTAATTGAATTTGAAAATGCAAAGGAGGGGAAGGGCAGGAAGTGGAATGCGCTACTAATTATAGTCATCTCAACTGCTGCCATGCTGCCAGTTCTGAAGATGGAGCACAAGTTTGAAACCTTCCCCAGGCCTGGGGCAAGTTATGGCTAGTGCTGTCGAGCTTGATCATTAATGTTTGCCATAAAAAAACATGCTGCCGAATATTGTGGAGGAATCTGCTGGCATATTCAAGAGTTCGATGAATAACATATTTAAAAGGTCTTGTTGTGAAAGCTGACTTAAGGAGTGATGGCAAGAGTACTACTCTGAGAGGTGAACAAAAATATGCATTAGAAGAGGAACACCTTAGCTATTCAATCTGTCTTGTTTGTACTGTATATGCCCAAAGCACTAAATGCTTATATGGTTCAGTGGAAAGTTGAACCAGCTCCCCGTCAGATCTTCTTCAGCTGTTTTAGAGGGTCTGTGAGTGACTCCTCTTGTTACTAGTTAGGACAACTGGCTGGGTGAGAGCAGCCAGACCCAGGCAGCAGCTGTCGATGGGTAAGCTAACTTTAGACCTGGCACAGATTTGCAAGAGTTGCTTACGAGAGAAAGAAAAAGGGGAAAGAAAAATGCCTCCTTCACCCAGCGTCAATGACAGTGTTGTCACTCACCTTGCCATCCCACTCAAACAAGAAAAACTAGCTCAGGTTATGAAACCCCACACATTAGTGCTTTGTCTGCTTATTAGCCTCCTTGAAGTCTACAAGTATTGAGTCTCCTCACATTTTGAATTAGCTAAATGGAAATCTGCTCTCCAGATCTTAAGACCTAAGACAGCTATTTTATTTTCCCAAACTAACAAAGGCCTAACCGCAAAGCCACAGATAATTCAGAGTAACTATGATGACAACTGAAAACATTACATGAAGCTCAGTTTTTACAACAATAAAAAGACGCTTGAATTATTTTGTTATTACAATTAATACTTTCTGTTCCTTGAAGCTAGAGCAACAGTGCATTTGATTTTTAAAACCACCGAAACATCAGTCTGTCTCCATTTTCTATTTTGCTTGCATTGCGATGACAATTCATACAAAAGCTTTATTTAGAAATATCCTATTTGGACCCATAATGATCCAAAGCTGGACACTCTCCCAGTTTCTGAGACAGTCTGACCCATGACTATAGTCCAACAACAAGTGGATTGTGTCATGGCATATAAAAGAACAGCGATCTGATCTCAATTTCAACTAAACCCTTTTACCAAGCACCCTTTTCAAGCCACTGGGAGAACTCACTCATGGTCCATCTACTAGGCACTTGAAAGATACAACCAAGGCATTTCTTGACGTCATTCTGTGTGGGAGAAACAAAGAAATGAGAACCTTTTTTGTTTATTCATTCTGATGTCCTATATGAGGGGTATGAGGGTGAGACCTTCATGGAAATCAGATTGATATGCATTTCACTACAAAAACAAGGTTTTAATAGACACCAAAACTCATCTTGTCATGGCACTCCATAAACCAAAGGATAGTGACAATTCATCAATTGATTTATTCACCTTCAGTAAATGCTTTATCCTGGTCAGAGTCACTGTGAATCCACCCTGGATCGGATGTTAGTCCATCAAAGGGCACAATGCACACATTCATTGATACCTATGGGCATTGTCAATTTACCTACTGGAATGTATTTGGGAGATGGGAGGAAACTTAGATAGTAAAATGAGCTTAAGATTAAACAACACATCGTAAAGCTGTAGTGTGGCAAGATTGCACAACTGTCTTGCATCCAATAAACACATACAAAAACAAAATGTAAAAAAAGCTTTCAGAGTTCAATAAGTGTGCAAAAATGAGTTGCTGCAACAGTGAGGGGGGTGCAATGAGGGGATGCAACAGTTGCTAATAGAAAAACCTGAATTTCTTACAAAAGGTGAAAGTTCCAAAAGCTTGGCTAAATATCAATGCATTAATTAAGCATAGCAGAAAAAAAGAAAAACAGGATTGTGTATGGGTGTGTATGTGACTGTGTGTGGTGGCTGAGTGACCTTGAAGAAAAGCTGGACCTAAACGAGTAAGGAGGAATGTTGTGGTTCTGTGGCATGCTGCAAGAGGCCAAGCCTGAGCCGCATTTTCAACATCACCCTGACAACAAGGCACTACCAGTCGCACATTCTTGGATTGGACATTAACATAAAAACAGCTTTTATACCTCCAGAACAGAAAGGCCATCGGTACTGCTGGGTTAATTGTTAACTGATTCTTACATGAATAACTTTTGAACTGCTATGTACGCAAAATCTCAATTGGTCCATATCAGCAAAAAAATAATAAATAAATAAATAAATAACAAGGGACTCCCAAAGTCAGGTTAATATATTGGATAATTAGAAGTAATGAATCTGGGGAACAACGTCTCTGAATTTGATCATGAAGTTGGATCTGTTAAAACCTGGAATAGCAAGCATTTGAGATTTTTAATTTAGCCAGTGTGCCAGGAATGTGCTGAATACATCAACAATCTCCTCAGAGGATGGCTGCCAGGGGGATCTTTGGACTGAACCAGGCTGCCAAGACAGCCGCTTTTTGTGGACGGGCCGGAAAAAAGAAATGCTCCGTCTGCCATGGAAAACATGGTGTGAGTGAGAGACTTTGTGGGCCATGTGGACATATTCCCTCCAAGATAAAGAGCAAACCGTCTGCTGCCTGTGAAGTGACCCCGAAGCTGGAAGACGCTTGTGCACTAGGCCCCAAAAAAACACCAGAGCCAACATTGCAAAAATTAAACACAACTCTGGAGTTGAATTTTGGGAATGTGAGCATTTGAGCGGAGTGTTTGACTTGAGTGTTTGAGCAGAATTTGAGATTAAGATTTCAGTTTCAGAATTTGAGCTATGCATTTGAGTTGAGGGAGTGTTTGAGTTGAGTATTTGAGTGGAGTAAGTGTTTTGGTAGAATGAGTGTTTGAGTTGAGCATTTGAGCTTAGTAAAATCACGCATTTGTCTGGAACTTTGAATAGTTTTTTTTTTACCCTAGTTCCGGTTAGATTGTAACAAAATAATGAATGAAATCTTTCCATGATTTTACCAGACTTTTTAACAGACGTTTCCTAGGGCTGAAGTGTTCCTCTCTTCAAGTCGACACATACGTTAGCCAACAGGGAAACAGAACCAGCTAAGAGCCATTGCTTTGTGAATTGTGCTACAATACATCCAGTGAGGGCTATAAAACAAAAGAGCATTTCACACGAAACTCCCATTAACACTGGATGGCACACTAGCCCCTTTCTCTCATCCGGAGAAAGTACAAATAAAAAGAGTGGATTGATATTAGCCTAATGCCCCCATGCACAAAGCACTCTTTGTTAATAATGCCACAGCAGACATGGGAACGAACCTTGGCCCTGAGCCAGTCCCCCACCTCGCTCACTCCCTCTCATGTACCCACAGACCCTCACTCTCTCCTCTGCTAATTCACCGCCTAATATACTTAACCTGTCATTATTAACAGCTCACTTGCATTTTCTCCCATTTGCATCTGCACTTTCTAGCTAAAATGACCTTTAAAAGTCTCCAGCTACATGTTTCATATTTTTATTGTATCCTATTGTACATTGTAAATTATTTCTCAGATGGAAAAAAGAAAGTTTCCCCTCTCATATGGCCTGATCCTCACAGCAGCGCACCATTCCACATTATGGAACAAACAGAAATGGCATATTGATTCATTTGACAGACTGCTGAGTGCAAACTTTGCAATAATTCAGAAATCCAGAGATTTCGCCATGGATTAGACCCATCAAATTGCTTTATTTATTTGACATGTTATTCTGCTAGGAAATAATCTAGTAAAATATTCATATTTAATGTGAATATAATAGAATAATATTGTTTGAATAATGTTTAGACCGATGTAAACTGAGGAAATATTCCAAAAAATTACTTAAGACATCCATTAATATATCGTATTAAAATATTAGATATCTGGAGTAATATTTACTTGTTAAAAATGTTTTATTTCTAAATTTTAAATTTCAAAGATGAACCTGGATCATAGAGCATCCCCAAAGACTATCTATAGCACAATTATATTCCCACACAGGAAGCATTTACAGAGACTACTAATGTAAAAAAGATTTATAGTAAACACTCTTTTACAATTTAAGTCCTGGAATATGACCGTGCCATCAGGGAAGAATAACTCCCTGTGTGTGATATCCTGGTCATTCAGAACATTCAGGTCAACAGCTGACTTCTAGACCTGACCAACTGAAGCAACCCCAGATCATAACACTGCCTCCAGAGGCTTGGACAGTGGCTACTATGCATGATGGGTGCATTGCTATATGTGTTTCACTTCTTACCCTGCCTCATCCATCACTCTGGAATCGAGTCAATCTGAACCCATCAGACCACATGACATTTTTCCATTGTTCCAAAGCCCAATCTTTATGCTCTCTAACAAACCAAAGCCTTATGATTAGCACAAGTGGTGTTCTAATAGTAACACAGCTGTTTGATCCCAATCCTGTGAGTTCTCATCACATTGTGTGTGTATGGAAATGGTCTTACTTTCACTATTAAACATAGTTTTTACTGTTTCTTTTTTAACCTTGCAACTTCACCAAATGTTTTAGTGTTCTCCATTCATGATTTTCTTCCGACCACATTTTTTTTCCTCACAAAGTTAACAGTTCAGCACCATCCTTCCAGGTTTTGATTATGTGTTGAAGGGTTCTTAACCCAGTTCCAGCAAGTTTAGATCTCCTTAGTTGCCTTCTTTGCTTGATGCAGACCATTAATTTGACAGTTCTGAAGTTGCACCTTTTTTTTGGCCATGATCCCCACGCCCATAGTTCCCACCATCAGCCTAATAAGACTGTGTTTAAAATTTACTGTAGCTCTAAAAAATCCAGCAAACTTTAGCACAACTTTTGTGTCAATATATATGTATATATTTTTTTCTTGGCTACATTTATGTTGGTTGTCTTGTGGTCATAATTAAATCTTGAACACTGTCTGAGGAAAAAAAAAAAAAAAAAAAAAAAAAAAAAAAAAACACACATGGGAGCAGCCTGTCAGAACATAACCTTATCCATAACGTGGACCAGCTGAGACACGTCCCACCCAGAGACGCCATGGCAGCTGACGCCAAATGTTATACTCACAAGACACTGACCTATACACTAGCAGTGTACTGGATCACTATTGAGGAAATGCTGCAGGCGTGAGTTAGGGATGAAGCTGGTGCTTTTCTGTGCTTTGTAGGGGTAATCTGCCTGTGGCATCAGGAGGCCCACAGGCTGCGTATGCTCAGAGCTTGCAGCTATGCAGCCGTACCGGTTTTATTTTTAACACCTGAAGTTTGGATGGGTGTCCTTTCATCAAAGAGGAAGACTTACTTGGATAACATCAACAAGCATTATCTTCTTGGAGCCTCTCTGTGAGGGGGATGGAAAAATTCTTAAGTGTTACCTGCCAATCGAATCAGGCCATCCAATCGAGTTTGATGTGTGCTTGTTTAATGGTGTGTATAATCGGATTCCAACAAAGTCAGTAAACCCAAGGAATTCCGTCATCCTCGCTTTTCACCTACTTTATGGCCAACCCCCATTCATAACTCACACTATGGCGACTGGAATGCAGCTGCGTCGGTTCGGGTTCAGAGAGATCAGGAGCATGTCAGGGCCCCTCCTCAAGATCACATTCTCACTTCTCACTTCTGTTTATTTGATTGGACAATAAGAATTAGATCATGCTCAAGTTGGCCCTCAGCAGCATGTCCTCTGTGGCTGGAGACATGTCACACGTGACAGGGTGACAGTTGTCTGAATCAGGATGGACCTCTGTCTGTGCCCTGCTCTCTGATCAGTTGCAAAACAAATGCGGCCGCACGCATCGGCGTGCTGAATGAAATGCCTGCAGTATAGAAAAGCAGGCGAGGGGTCGCCGAGAGATTTTCTGTGCTGCGAGAACAATACACCCACATAGCTGCTGCTCACATTCCAGACCTCATGAATAGGCAGCGAAAGAGAGAGAGACAGAGAGGTGGAGGGAGGCGTCAGTATCTAAGGCTCCTCCCACTTACAGGAAATCCCATAGAAGGGCAGCAAGGAGAAGAAAGTAACAGCTTCTGATGATATTAAGCAAACCTTTAAGGCTAAAAACTAGAGTTAATGATAAACTCTTTAATATTTGACTCAATGAGGACTGAAACTACACGTATGACAGTATAACAACTTCATTTCTACACCTCTTCCTACCCACAAAAAGTGTAAAATCTGACATTCTTTAAGAGAAATAAATACTAAACCAAATTTTTCAAACTCTATTCTCCAGACAGACATCTTAGGCTTTCCAGGAATGCCAAGTGTGTTCGGATAGTTACATGATTTTGACTACTTCAACAGCTGTGAAGGTTACAGACAGTCTGACATTATTTAGACATTTGGCAAAAACTGGCAGATGGAATCTTTTTAATGTTTTATTCTTCATTCAAGATGTTTATCTTTGAGCTTGTTTCATGTTGAACACTTTAATTAGGCCTAAACTCGATCATTTAAAATGCTGACAAATGATATTCTAAATTTAGTATTATAATAATTCTCTTTTCCAAAATTAAATGAATCACACCAAAAAAAAAGATGCTATGATCAAACAAACCGCTTTCTTCACAGATGGCAGGCCTATGACACACTATGAAGTGTAGGCCCACTATTGTTTTTCATGTTGAACAAAAAGCCAAAACACAAGAACTGCTGTTTTAATTTCTTTGGTAAAGTTAGTCATATTGTCCATTTTTTCCCATTTTTACAGCTGCCTTTGAAGTGACTCATGTTTGTTGTTTTTTTTTTTTTTTTTGCTTCACTAAACCCCAAAAGAGAGGCCGCTGTGTCCCTCCAGCCATTATCCAGGCAAACAAAAGGAAATGAGTGGTTTCATATCCTGTGGACCGAGCCGTCTCTTTCAACTGCATATTAGGAAGAGGAGGAGGGAGAGCATGGAAAGCACCACTGAGAAAAACAGCTGAGAGCACGTGACGCGCACATTTTACAGTTCATACTGATGATTTGGAAAATACGTACATCAGAAAAATAAGTAACAAATGTGCCCAGTGGTCTTATGTAATATAACTGGCGAGTTTAATAGGGACAACAGAAACATTTCAACTTCAAGTGAACATGTCAATGAGATACTCATGAATACATGCAAATAGGCAAAAATACAATAAACTGGAATAAAATAAAATACCAACTACAGATATACAGACCCTGCTTTAGTTCAACTACTGGTGAACTCAGACAAGTGCGTTCTGCCAAGTTTACATCTACTGCATTATAATGATCAAAAGCAAAAGTTCCTGGAAGAGCTTAGACTTGTCTGTTCCACGCTCTGCACTGAGGTCTGTAAACTGACAGAGAGGTAAAAGCACATGAAATGCATTCGAGCACGTACGTATGTGTGTGTGTGTGTGTGTGTGTGTGTAGTAATCTCCCATCTTCTCTCTAGCTAAAGGCTTCCAGCTGTCTTCCCGTAAAGGGACGTCTGCTGAAGGTCAGCAGCACCATGTCCGAGAGCTGATACGCGGCCAGAGAGCTGCTTCCTTATTTAAAAGTTATAAACCACGGCTGCGTACGATTCACAGGAGCAGCCAAGTAAACAAAGCTCTCTCTGTCCGACACCTCCAGCTTCTACGCAGCCGTTTAAGCAAACTCACGCATATCGGATTATTGACTGACCTGAGCACGTAACTGTTTCCAGACTGCAAACACACACACAAGCTTCTTTACCCTCTCACCCAGCTCGCATTAATTCAATCAAAACTGGCCCTCGGTGCATTATGAATAGATCATCTTATCTACCAGGGTTTAACACTCCATGGCAGAGATCACACATCACTCTCAAGGGTCTCTTTGTTTTTAAAGTGTTTGTAGTTATGGCAACGTGGCACAAGTCAAAGCCCAAGCCAGAACAAATCGCCATTAAAACTTTGCACTATAAAACTATAGGCTCTGAATGACAGGCTTTTGATTTTGGAGAGGCAGCAAAGGTCAGGAATTAAACAAGCGTTGCGTCTGAGCCTAAAGCTCATAAATAACAGGTTGTTTCTATATATTATATCTCAGGGTGCCCTGGCTTGGTGATCGTCTGTGTCTGTCCATCAGCTGTTGTGTACGTGTGCAGCAGCTACGGTGTTATTGTCGACTTTGTTAAGCTCAATAATGCTATGGGAACTCAACACACTACAGAAAACAATCCATCATAATCATTAATCAAAAACACTCCACTATGTAAATAAGATACACTGAAAATTAACTATTAAATATATGCACCAAAAACTTGAAAAAGTTGAAATGGCATCACCATTTTTGGGGTCACACCGCCTGAAGATTTTTTAAATATACAAATCACAACCCCATAGGGTACTTGAGTTTAATTGCTCTTGAACATTTACAATTTACATCACCCAGTCATGCCAGGTTCCAAGCACTTGATTGTGTTACAAAAGACCCTCCTGTCTTGCAGTAGCTCATATCACCAGAGGAGAATGTAGCAAATCTGAACCATCCACTGCCAAACCCAGTTTTACAGCCATCCCTGTTACAGACTCGAAAGTCGTGAAAGTGCCTTCAAGTTTTGGAACATGGTAACACAATCATGCTTCCCAATAACACACATAAAACTCAGCAGCTTCCATTTTGTCTAAGAAGTGGTCACTTACATAACATGCTGCTTTCTGATCAGCCATACAAATATTTTTTCTGTAACTTTGAATTGGTGGAATATTCACGTTTGAAAATCAGAAATGTGTTTGTACAAACTCGATAAACTCATAAAATAAAATAAAAATCTGTACTTAAAAGAGGTGCCTAAGACTTTGCCGTATGTTTTGATGCTATTTGATAATAGACCAAAAGTGAGAGCAAAACCAAAAAAATCTCAGCACACTGAAAGAAAAAACTAACAAAAGTGTTAACCTTTTTTTTTTTTGTTATATTTTTATAGTTTTGCATCAAAGGCAAAACTTTATTTAGTTTTTATGACTTAAATTGGAAAAAAAAAATAAAGTTCAACTGTAAAAAAAATAAAGAAGAAAAATGCTAAGGGCCAGTCCTATTGTAAGTATTTTTATGCTGACAATAAATACAACATAAAATTCAAATTAGAAAACTTTTCACAGTTTGTATAATGGCTTTTGGAGTTGTTGTACAAACCGGTGTTATTTTTCATCAAGAAGTAGAAAAGAATGTAACCTTTTTTTCTTTTTTACATGATTTAATGCTGTACAGCTATAATCTGGTTCGCTTGTTGAGGCCAGTATCCTACAAACCTCAGAACAGACGAGAAAAATCCAGACTGCCTATTGCTGCCACAGACACATCTGTTATGGCTACTTTGTAGATATAAGCCAAACCAAGGTCCCATTAAAAACTCTCAAAAGCCATACTTTCATTATTTTTCCACCTGCTTTATTGAATTTCTATTGCCTCTATTCAATGTTCATAAAGCAACAGTCCAGATGAAAACGAGACAATGGCTTGTACTTCTACCATATTCACTCCGAATTAGGTCAAAGGGAACAGAATTCACCCACAATTTCGAACTAATTTCAACTTAGAGAAAGCCTATAACGAGACACATTAAGTACTGTAGAATTTGCAAATTGTGTGACACAACAGACATAAAAGATAGTATCTTGCATCACTTGTTCCCAAACCTGCTTATCCATTCATTTGCTGTGATGTCAGAGGCCCGTCCCTAATCTGCTCAGACGAAATCAACAAAAACAACAGAAACTAAGCATATCACAAAAACTACTGACGTGTATTTTATGAATCAATCAATCATGTCAAACTGTTGGGTCAAAATCATGGAAGAGCAGACAATATTGTCTTGTCCCTTAAAAGGAAAATAAAGTACAAAATAGCAGATACAGAACAAATTATTTTAGAATACTCCTAATTAGAGACTGCTTTGACATGAGAAAGTTTGTCAATTTTTTTTTTCTACTTTTGTGGGCAGCTAATAATTCTGGCTCTAATTCACTCACTGAATCAGAAAACGCAGCTGTTGTTGACTGCAGTGATTTAATTAATCACTGCGCTGATTTTTTTTTTTTTAAACCTGTCCTAGGGAATACCTTCTGTCCTGGGTTTCTTATTGCTGTTAGTTTAGTCATCACTGGAAATGCGTAAACGTTCTAAACCTAAACAGGTTTGGGGAGGTGTGAGGAAGTATGAATGCAAGATGTCACACAGTCACACGTGTGGTGACACATCACTGGAGAAAGACAAAGGTACTTCTGGAAGTTTACAGGGTGGAATAGACATTTAATGTCATATTGCTCTGTCAGACTCAGACAACATGCTATATTACAGACAATACTTACTTCCTGAGGATAAAATGGGAAATTGCCATTTTTAAAAAATTTTTTTTTACTTATTGCCAATTGTTCTCCAAAGGAAATAAGGTCATGAAGAATTGTGACATCATAAACCGTGCATACAGCTGGAAGTAAGAAGTATGACCTAATAGCAAAGTCTAATTCTAGCACCATTATTTTAAGCATTAATCAGCTCCTTCAAAACACACAAGGTTGGGAAAGGGGGAGCATTTACTTGAGAGAGTAATTACCCCTGACAGGCAGACTTTTGTCTTCTTGACTGCTTAATTGCAGGGCGGAGGGAAGCCCAGGTCTGCAGCTTTGTTGATGGTGGATGTGCCAACTGAATGCGTGGCAAGCACTAACATGTTTATCTGAAAATGCAACAAGTCAGTTTTGAAAGAGGAGGAGAGAAGCAGGAAGATGACCAAGAGGAGGCCATTTCTGCGTCAAACTTGCTTCCGAACAAAGCAGGCTATGGGACATTAGCCAAAGCAAAATACAAAATCCTGTACTGCTTTCATGAAAATGCAGATTCATAGAGGAATGTTATTACCACCTGATATTGTCACCTTGACCACACCAATTAGCTACAAGTACACCAAAGTCCAGACCTCAGCAGTTTATTTATTTATTTTTTAAGGGTAATGTATCTCCAGTAGTGCAATTATGGAACTATATGAAAAAAGATCTTGATAAGGGGCACTATACACTATACTATACGGAATATTTGCATTTCAGGACCACCCAGTCACCAGGTGAGGAGGTGAGGAGGACACTTTGCCCATTGATTGATTACCTAGCACCTTCTGGAGATATACACATGCTACAGATCAGCATCTATCATATATTGTATGGGTTTGTGTGAAACTTCATGTTGTAACCATCTGACTTCATAAAACCAAACTGCCGAACTGCAATCAGTGGAGTTTATGGATGAATTAAAGTATGGCAAGTCATAGATTATCGAGTGATTCAATACACATTCAGCATCATGATATATTAACTATGACACATTCCAGCAATGTGGACTAAGAATGTAATCCCGGTTGCTACTGAGACTTAATGAGAATCATATATCCAGTTAATCATGAGTAAAGCTCAAATTTAATAGCTGATAATAAAACAAGACATTTACAGCAAGAGCTCAAACTTTTTGTAACCAGGAACCTCTTTAACTAAAAGAAAAACTGACCCCGCAGTACTATTCTTTTTTTATTAAACATTCAAATAATAGGCTCTGTAAATTTATAAACATGAACATAATATTTTCTTCTTAAATAATATTATGTTTAATTTTCCACTCACAAAACACAAGAGTCAAAAATTTTTAAAGCTTCCAGTTATTAAGGTTTGGGTTTTTAAATATGTCATTCATGTGAGTAGTCAAGAACTCTAAGAACTCAATAATAAATATTTTGTAATATTTTTGTAAAATTTTGGTAATGGTGTATATAAGTGTAATAAAACGCTTTTTTTTTTTTTTTTTTTTTATCAAACCCCTAGGGATCCCCTGGCTGTGTTTTGCAAATCACTGAATTATTAGTTAAATTAGAGTGCCCTTATCTTATTCTTTTGTCACCCCGATACAAGTTGTTGGTTTGATATAGGTGGAGCTTCTCAGTTTACAAATCCTGTCCCAACAGCGAACACCCCACTGAGCCCAACACCGCCCGAGTGACTTATCAACTTTCTACCAACTGAGATAACCACCATGTCCTCAGGGCCTGGGAAGAAAAGATGTGCTGCTTAATCCCGCCTCCTTCATTCCTAAATAGAGCCTGTTCAAAACACTTCTCTACACAAAGTCAGACTTGTGTTTCAGTTTAGTCACATCTCAAGATAGAGAGTCATCCTTATCACACGATCAAGGTGAGTCTTGATAATGGATTTACTGTGAAAAGTGTAGCCCATGAAACTGAAAAGAAATGACTTAATTTGTCTGTCATACCTACTGACAATGCCAGAATGTTTCCTGAATACTCACCTTGATTCAGGGTCCCTGAACACAAATCTGCAAAACCTCAGGCCAGGGACAAAATGTTAAACGAAACCACTTTGGTGTAGGGTGGTGCATTCTTGTTAACAACTAACTTGACTTGTACACCAGCTGCGATCCAACAGTAAAGTTAATGGGTGTGTGAAAATGATAGAAAAACAGTTTCCTAGAAACAACAGAGCTGTAGCCTATGACCTATATGATCTTTGGGGTGAGTATTTTTAGGACCGTATAGACATTCTTTTTAGGACATGAGATATATGAAGTGCAGTTAGAGAGGCTGTCTATTTGTGTTGTGGATATACATTATATATAAGACACACACACACAAACAATAAACTCTAAAATAAAACTCAGTGTGTCAGAACATTTGTCATTGTTTTTTTAAGGAAAAAAAAAAGGCTCCAACAAATTGTCTTTTAAATTGGTAACATATTTAAGACTTTTTGTTCCATTGTACATTTACTTCAGGTACTGTAAATTATTTCAGACTACCTTGCTCATGGTGTAAATATTCATGGCAGCAACAAAATAGACATGTTCAAAAGAAATATATTATTTAGAACCTTTTTGGATTTCATAAAAGAGCATTTCTGTCGGTGCCATAGTACTCGTCTAAATTGAATATAAGACTCCATTTAATAATCCTTCACAGAGTGACTTCATAATCAAAGATTGATGGCAGAAGAAAGATCCTGCACTTTTCTCTGGCACCAACATACAGTGATTAAAGAGCCCTGAGTCTTTCAGTATTTATGAATATTTTTACAGAGAGGAAATCACTGCGTCTCACTTGCGGCGAAGGCGCGCGCAGCAGGCCGAACATCACGAACTAAATGAACGGTGACACTCACTTGAGAAAGTACTTCTGGCCGGTGGACGTGTACGCCATCTCCCATCCGGGCGGCAGGGGCAGCTCGTCGGTCACATCGAAGGACTGGTGGCGGCTGTGCGCGTGCTGCACGGGGTTCGCGGTGACGGCGGCGGAGGCGGCCGCGAGCGCTCCGGGTCTGAGCTGCAGTGACGCGGGGGAAGAATGAGAGCGCACGTGCTGAGGCGGGAGTCTCGGGGGCTGCTGGCTGCCCGAGTCCGTGCTGGACTGGCGCGAGTGCGACCCGGAGTCGGGCTCCTTGAAGAACGACTCGGGCAGGTGTTTCTTCCTCCAGGAGCTCGGCCGCGGGTTCAACACGGCGTTAAAGAGCGCCTCGAGGTCCGTGTCGGGGTCCTTGGCGACATGGATCACTTGCTGGCCCGGTAGAGGCTGAACTGGGTTGGTGCTCATTTTAGTTCGGTAACTAAACTAACTAACAATGAGATAACGGTTTGCTCGTTACAGAAACAGACTAAAACTAATACAGTGAGGCCCGTTTAAAATCGTTTAGGCCTCCGATACCAGTTCTGCTTATTATTATTAAAATATATATTTTAACACAACAAAGTTAAGAAAAACATCTCATTGGCTTCGTCCAGTGAAAAAAGTTCGAAGATAACTTTCCTTTGCTTCCCTCGGCCGACCTTCCTAACTCCAGTGCGACTCTCTCTCGGGCGTCCGAAACTTTGTAAACTCAACTTTTCTTCCACAGCGCCTGTGTCAGCACTCCCTCATGAATCTTTAATTAGGCCGCGCCGGCGCCTCATGAATATGAATATAAGAAACTCACGCCCCAAAACATCGTGAACTTTAACAAGTCTGAGCCACAAGTGGGTTATACAGGGCGTCCCAAAAGTTTCCATCCATAAAGCAAATGAACTCTTTTGTGCTAAATGTCTTCTATGGTATATATTTTCCCCTATAAGCTTTAACGAATGTCTTTGACAAAAGAAACACTTTCCAAATTTACTAACAATTTCAAAAGATTGGAAGTGCTGCAGAACAACAGAGAAGTAGTTAGATACCCTTAAACATCCACTGACTGACTGACACACACACGCAGACACATACAAACAGGGCTTTGGGGTCCTTATGTGGGAGCCTGTAAATGAAATTCAAATGTTTGGACAAACTTTTGTTGGTTGACACTCATGTCATTTCATATATTTTTATTTTGCTGTGGCAAACTAAAAATAAGTGGGAAAAAATGTCATGATAATTTAATGCAAAAATGAATGAATTATGGAAAAAAAATATTACTTCAAATATATAATTAAAATATAGTTATTAACTTCACCATAGTCTTATAAGATTCTTACTTACACTAGTACTAGGTTATAATCTACATATTTAAGAAATAATTATACAGTACTAGTGTGTAAAATAAACACAACTTGCCATAACACAGTTAGTTTATTATAATTTAACACCATTGTTCTATAAGCGAGTATAACTGGGGTGTTTGACTCAAAGGGTGGGGGAGATTATTATTAATGGTGTTATAGTTATTATGTGTTTAATTATATAAGTAACTCTACACTTGATTGGAGAATCTCACAAGAACTATTCCTTAGATTAAAAAAATAATAATAAATCTCAGTATCGTTCTAGAACAGGGGTGGGCAATTATTTTCCCCCAGGGGCCAAATGAGCAGCAGAAAATATTGTAGAGGGCCGGGCCAAAAGTTTGAAATCTACTCTGGTTATTAATTTTATTTCTACGTTGAAATAAGTAAATGTCATTGTTTACAGAAGCTGGTAAGAGTATGTGTTATTGTTAGATAATGATAGAGTGAGGTGAATTTATTCAGTGAAATTATGCAAAACAATGGTAAGTGTGCAACATTTGTAACTCTTTTTCAGTCACATTAACAC
>JAQMYG010000007.1:9895095-9912106 GCA_030014215.1 Clariallabes teugelsi
CTTAAATAAGCGAGACAGTTAACCTGGTCCCGAGCAGACTTGTTCGGAGGTGTAAGTTACCATGGCAACTCAGCGGGGATTTATTTAAGACACGTTGATGGAACGGAACTCTCACTTAAATAAGACAGACTTATCGAAATAAGACAGACTTTCCCTTAAGCCTGCTTCGTGGAATACCCCCCAGGCTCTGTCTATGCTTAACAACAATTGAGGGAATAAAATGACAAAGATGGGCATTGTTCTACTTTTCTATATGGTTACAATTGGTCTTGAAACCTGTCTTAAGATTTAAACTTGTGTGTCTTTGTCTCAGTTAGTTCTTACAAATAACTGTAAGACATTCATATTAATATTATATGATACAAGAAATTAACAAACAAATGTACAATACCAGTCAAATGTTTGGACAGATTTGGACAGGTTGGAAGATTTATTTTTCTTCATTCTGGAACAATACTGGTGATTTCCAAACCTGTCTAAAAAATCACCAATTAACAGCACCTTAGAGCCATTATAAAGGCTTTACAGAGCAGAAGTAGCAGACACATCTCAATATCAACAGTTCAAAGGAGATTATTTTATATTTTTCATGCCTTCCGTATTGTTTTATGGGATAGAAAAAAAAATAAAAATTGGGAAAGATCATGGAATTTGAACTTTTGACTTTTGGTAGTGTATGTTTTTAAAAAAAATAACTTCTATGCAATCTAATTGGATTACACTAATTTTTCATGTATTAACATATAGATAAATACAATATTTAACATAACTAGTTTACTAAAACAGGTGAAAACTTTTAATGACCAGTGGTCTTAATCTTGTCTTGGTGTCGACTATTACAAGTCTTGATATTGCTTTGGATATGTTTGTTATAGTCTTGGCCTTCAAATGAGATGGTGGTAACATAGTTTGACTACCACAATGCACAAAATCTGCTATTACTTCTAAAAACTTTGCTGAGCTCAGGGAAATTCATACTACAAGTTGGAATAAATGTGGAGCTTCCTCTCTACTTTTTTTTTTTTTATCTTTCCCACTAAAATGAATAAAAATCTCTACTTTGGTCTAGCTAAGTGATCCATCCACACTTGGCCACAAATTTTATCTATTTAAATCATCTTCTCCAAAAGAATGTTGGACTACTTCTATACTACACTTATCTAAGACTCCCTAAAAAAAGGTGGGTTCAGAGCTTTACCATCTGGATGAAGATATCGATGCAAGCCTATGATTCCACAAGGGAATATGAGCAAAATATCAGTATAAAGGACGTCACTCAACCCCACCCTGTGGAGAATTCTCCTACTAGGTCAAATAGGAGACACTGATTTTGTGGACACCTTCCATATTTATTTTTCACCTTTTTGGGTTGATCTTTGAAATGTTTTGAAATCCAGTCTGACCAAAGAGTGTTATACAGTATAATGTTAATTATTGATATATTGATTGACACGTTAATATATAAATATGTGATTTTTCAATATATTTAATTAATATGAGCTTTAATTTAATATATTTAATAATTTATGTAGTAAATTAGCTACACAGCCAAAGTCTATTTTTATGTAACCTTTGTTTAAACAAGTTTGATATCACACTGGTCTTCAGAATAGACTTTTGCCATTATAGACGATGCGTGAATGAGTGAGTGAGTGATTAACTGATACATATCATTCAAATTACACATGTTGGTAGAGTAACTCTCCCTCTATACAAAGGCACCTCTTAACACCATCTTCATCACAAGCGATGCATTTGCGCCATCATTGAACCTGACCTTGTCACATGTAAGAAAGAGTGTGTTGGCAGCAAACGGTTGTACCTGAGGAGATGCCCAGATCAGTCATTTACTATAGACCCAGGAAAACCTGTATAGAATAGATGAAAATGTTTATATACTTTTATTTTATTTTTTTTTGCTCCACAACCTGAATCATTTATTAGTGTGAGCAGGGTGGGGGTGGGGGCTGGATGGATTGTGAGACAAGGTTTACTGACATTTAAAGATTTAGAGGGGTCAGGCTAATTTACACATGACCTTTCTAGATTTCCTTTCTAAAGATTTATGTGAATAAACTGTTCAAAAGCCAGGTTTCCCAAGCCATTGTGGAAGGGAAAACAAGCGCAGTGTACCTTTTGTTCAGAGGAACAATGAACTCATTTATCATTCAGTTAGCATGAATTTTAGATACCAAAGAAAACAAAACATAAAGATTTCAATAATTTGACAGACTATGGAATTTTTTAACTAATTGAACTAATGATTTAACTTATTTTTTTTGAGAAACTCCCCTACGGTATTCATTAACAGTGATTTAGTATTAATTACAAATGATTAATCTTTTGTCTTTACTCATCTTTACAAATAAGCATATGTAAATGAAACATAGTGAGTACAGTATAACAACCACAAAAACTTCCTATCTTCTAAATGTGGAGAGTTATTTGACAGCAGAAGCTCCAAAGTCGATTGCCTCTGTCTATCCTTGGGTAATACAGTATTTTGATGTTGTTCATTCATTTATTCATTCACATTAAATTTGCAACCTAACATTAAGTGGTAAATTCTTATCACTAAAATTAGCAACATGAATACAGGTTTTTAAATATGAATAAACTATGAGATGTGTATGTGCATGCGTTTGATCTCATTTTTGTCATTTTGATCCATCTGGCACATTGGGCGATGGGTATTCCCTACCCTGGAGATCTACCTGTCGTTTCAGGGGCAGTTACTTAAGGGGTCAAGTTGCCAGCTGTTATACACATACTATGAGCAATGTGGAACGTCAGTCTGCCTAACCTGCATGTCTTTGGACTGTGGCAGGAAACTGGAGTACCTGAAGGAAACCCACCAAGCACATTGACCTGAGGTGAGAATCGAATAATTAGAAAGTGGATTTTTTAAATTAAAACTTTTATATAAAATATATATTTGCTTTGCTTCCATATTCAGACTATTCAGGTAACTAATATTAGAACTGATGATGAGTACTTTCTTCAAGTACTGTCTTCATGACATAAAAAAGTAATTAAGCAATTATTATTATTATTATTATTATTATTATTAATATATAACGTATAAACAAATACATGGGCTGCATTTATTTTAAAAATACATAGAAGAAATATAAATGTAAACAGGTCAGCTGTTGAATACGGTATTGTAGATACAGTAAAAGCATACAAAGTGATATCAGTTGTCTATTGTACAAATACATTACTCTTCAGAACCTTTGTGAACTAACTTCTTATGAAAAACATGTGGTGTGAAGACTGTTTCCTTATTAATATTCGTGTAGTTTACGCTTTTCGTTTACATTCGACACTTTAGTTGTGATATTAGTATTTTCAGTGCAGTTTGGCAAATCTCTCGAGTGCCAGCGCTTCTGACTCTCACGGCGCATGCGCAAAGCGTCAAAATGGCGGCGCCCATGAAGTTCGTTTTCCTCGAGCAGTTTCCATCCGATTTGCACCCGCTGCAAGTAATCGTCCATAAGTCACAGTTAACGCCGATGTTTTCGAACTGCACTGAAAGCTCGTGCGCGCTGTTATTATCCTGTCAGGAAACTCGGCCGTTCAGAAAGTCTGCGGTTTTAGTTTGCGGCCACATAACATCTGAGGAGCTCCCTGACTGCGCGCTCCACAGCAACTCCAGCACTCTGATGATTTATGTGTCTAAAACCTTTTTAAGTCACTACAGTTTTCAGGAAGAAAGTTCAGGATTCGCGCGTAGCATACAGCTTCTGCCTCTGGATAAGGTAATAATTGGTGCTCGCACGAAGCAGAGTTTCAGATGGGCATCTTCAGAAGAGTTCTCCAGTTTCCTGCTAGTTTTGGCATCATGTCCAGGACAGACTCTGTTGGTGAGGAGGGGGGACACTCTGATTTTACCCCACCATCCCCTCCTTGGGGATAACGCCACTCTGGTGCATCAATATCTCTCTGATTTGGTTGTGCTGGATTGTGCACCTCTTACCCAGGGTATGATCACTGTAAACACTACTGTTGTAGTCTCTGATTGCAGAGACCTTTTACATGTCCATGGTGTTTTGGACTCTGCTGACAGCAGCGTAACCCACAGACCGTCCAGCGTGTCCTTGTTTGTCTCTGATTTCGCCCATTATGCAAACAACCTTGGCCCCGGGAGCTCCTTACTGAGCAACCGACTTTTGTTCAGTTCTGGATTCACAGAGGTCCTTCAAGCGCTTGAGTGCAGGCTGGACGTGCAGGTCACCTTCGACAGTGCTAAACTTTGCAGGTTGGCAAAATCAGGAAGGAAAATTGGGAAGAACGCAGAGTTGGATGTGGACAGCTCTATTTTTGTGAGCAAAAACATGTTGTTGAAACTAGGGTTGTTTAACGGTGAATGGGTCATGGCTTCCCTGGGAAAAGTAAAAAGATGCTCAGGGGTAGAAGGGGGACAAAGTCCTCCAGACAACGAAAGTGCAACAACGATTGTGACTAAGACCAAAGGACATTGTGAGCTGGCTAAAATCGTGGCTTTTATGAAGTCCCCAGACTTGGATGTCAACGATAACACAGGTTTCATATCACCTGTTCTGTGGTTTAACTTGTCCGATGGAGACGCGGCACCTGTTGAGAGTAAAAGTCTCAAAATCAAGGTGAGTTTGTTTCTATATTTGGATAACTATTTAATGATATGGCAATAATTAAGTATAATGATTTTTTTTTTTTTTGACAGAGATGGAACAAGCCACCGTTACAGCCAGGACAGAAACTCTCTGCAAGTATGTGCTGTTCTACTGCACCTCCATATGCCAAAGAGCTGCACATTGAAGTGGTTGTATCTCCAGATTATGACTCCCGTCAGCCCTTAGACAATGTTCTCTTTAAGCACTTTAGCACATCTCGGTAGGTCTTAAGACCTTTTAATCTGTAAAGTGAATTGTTTGCTGTGTATCTTGTATCTTTTCTCAAAATTAGCAAAAGGTTATAGTCTCTTGTGTGTGTTTTTTTTTTAGACTTGTCCAGCAGGGAGGCATACTGGGCATTTCAACCAAAGGGCATCCTGATTTTGTAGAAAGCAGCTCTGATGGAATCACAAGGTGTGCAGTTCTTAATTCATTGCTCATCATAAGTTTGTGGATTTCTGTGTATGATTTAATTTCATTTAATTTGCTTTTTAATCAGATATCATGTATTTACTGTATCCCTGTATCCTTAATCATTTAAGTATGTTTATTTTGCAGATGGCCTGTCTTATATTTTAAAGTGAAGCAGGTGTCTGGCTTTTCTGAGGATGAGGCGGAAGTCGGATCATATCTTGCTGACACAGACCACACCTCTCTGTATATGGTAAGGCTGAGCTTTAATACATCAGTGAGAGAAAACAAGGCAATGTTCATAGCATGTCTGTGTACAGTACCATGACTGTATGTTTCATATGATCTTATATGAACAAGATTAGTTTTTCATTGTGACATCTTTCATACAACTAAGAATGAATATGGAAATTTCTAGTAGGAGACCTTTTGATATGATCATGTGGTTAGATTGTGAATTTATTTACATGATTCAGTCACGTGCATGAACACGTTAATGTTTAATTTATACAAGCATTCCTATGTGAAAATGTTAACTGTTACCTTATACAGTGCATGCTATTAATAATAAAGCAGAGTGATTTTACCTAAACTCTGTTTTTGTTTTTGCTCAGAGAGGCAGCACCAATAGTCTGGCACCGTGCTCTATCTCAGAGTCGAGTTCATCCTTCTGGACGAGTCTCGTGCCTCCGGGACTTTCTGGTGCTGTTGAGAAATTGGTCTTCATCGTCCAGCCACACGTTACAGAAAGGTCAGCATTCTTGGATAGTATACTATAAAAAAAACTAATTGTGTGTTCTCTTTCACTTTATTTTATGATATATTGAATGACAAGTTTTTGCATGTGGTAGGTGTGCAAGTTTGAGACGGCCGTGCTCCATTCTCTTAATGGGTCCAGATGGATGTGGGAAAGTCACAGCAGTTAAAGCAGTTTGCCGGAGACTTCACCTGCACCTACTTAAGGTCCCTCTTTTTTCCCCCCCTTTATTTGCTCATTTTTGGACTATGAAAAGTTACAGCAGTGATAAAATGAGGATTCCTTGTGTAATGCAGTTTCTTTAGTTCTTTAGTAAACTCGCCATTCATATGTGATTCAAAATCACTGATTATATCTAAGTAACAGAAGTGTCAATATTCATTCGTGATGCAACCACATGCGGTCACTCCAAGTGGAAGGAAACTCTACCACATAAAATACTCAACGGCAGCTACTATATTATTGTAGTATGTGGTTTGGGATGATTCATACAGCTCTCTAGCTATCATTAGTGATAACTCAAATTGAGATTGAAATATGCATGTCCAATTTTGCTTCTCAAATGCAAAACTCAAAACATATAATCCCTCAGTGAACAGCACATTTTTCCTAAGACAGCTTTAAAAACACAAAATCTAACTAGTTTTCATTTAAAATCCTTAAAAAGGCGTTTGATTGGTAGTAAAATGGCTCACTATTAGAACATGGCCTCTCTAAAAGTTTTCAATGAGTGAAAGGCTCACTGAACAGAATCATGAGTGTCGCCTGTCAAATTAAAGGTGAGTTTTGTTTTTCCACAGGTGGACTGTGTGACCCTGTGTGGAGACACTGCAGCTTCCTGCGAGTCCAAGATGAAGTCTGCCTTCCAAAGAGCTGAGCTCCATCATCCCTGTGTGCTTCTGCTCAGAAACCTGCAGTTACTCGGCCAGCGGCGAGATGGTACGGAAACAGACACCAGAGTAGCCTCTGCGCTCTGCCAGCTTGTGGCTGATGCCCACCCAAGGTAAAGTAAAATGCAGATATTTGACACTTTTGCAAGACGCCAGCTTTTACTTTAAGCTGAAAAATGTACTTTCCTCTCTTATTGCAGTGTAATTATAGTCGGGTGTGTGCATGGCCAACGAGATTTGTCCTCAGATGTGATGCCAGCCTTTGTGCACCAGGTGGTGATAGAGAGTCCCACAGAGGAGCAGAGGAAAGTCATGCTGGCTAGCCTCAGTCAAGAGCTCCCTCTGGGAAAAGATGTCAATCTGGTCAAAATCGCTAAACAGACAGCGGTGAGGGCATTTTTGGTTCAACTGTCTGTTAGTTATGGTTTTATTTAAACTTGTCTCTTTTTTTAATTTCTACACTGCCTCGTTAAAGATCTGGTTTGATTTATAGGGTTTCATTTTGGGAGATTTCTGCGCATTACTCATCAGTGCTGGAAAAGCAGCTCACCGGCTCCTGCTGAAAACTTAGTGAGTTTTTTTTGTTGGGTTTTTATATATATTTGTATCAGGGCTGTGCGATTAATCAAAATCGTATCGAAATCGCGATGTGAATATGTGCGATTTCTAAATCGCCATACAGCACGATTTTTTTCGCGCTCCCGACTTGTTGTTTTTTCCACACACACACACACACACGCACATACACATTTACTTTTTGCCATAGGTCTGTTCTAGAGACATTTTGTTACACCTTTACTAGGTGATTTTTCTTTTTGCCTTATGTCTGTTTTAGAGACATGTTACAGGTCTTTGATAAAGATCTAATTGTTTTCCTTCGGAAAAATGTTTCATATTCACACTGTAAAACATGTCTGTGTGTCAAAATCGTGATTAAAATCTAAATCGCAATATTGTTGAAGAAAATTGTGATAGGTTTCTTTTGTCCATATCGCACAGCCCTAATTTGTATACATGTATCAGTATCTATATTTAATTTGAAATACAACAGTATGCTTAAACTAGAAGTTAAAAAAAATAATAAAATTATCAGACATGAACTCTACCACCATGCCTGCATAGACAAAATAATGTTGAAATGCCAACAGTATTAGCAGTAATTCCCAAAGTTAATTAAAAGACAATTTTGTAGGCATATTTAAAGCATTGCAATCCTGACCAGGCACTTACTAAGGATAAAAAACAGAATTGCTGTAAAAAGATATAGTCCTGTGCAAACGTCTTGAGCCACCCCTCATTTCTACAAGTCTTGAGGAATAGTTCCCCAATCTTCCTGAATAACTTTTTTTGGCTCTCATGTACAGTCCAGTGCCATTTTCAGATTAATTTATATTTATTTATTTATTTGTTAACCCACACAGTGACCTATGAATCATTTCAGCATAAACTAAACATCTAAGTTAAGGCATGAACCAGTGAGAAACAGGTTCAGATGATGACAGATGATCAGCCCAGTGATTAGTATACTGGTGATGCTGAATGCTGAGGGGTTGGAACAGACGAGAGGGGAAATGAGGTTGCTGCACCTTATTTTTGGTAACTTAATCTACATAATTACATTTTATTTAATTTAATATGAAGAAATGAGGGATGTCAAGACTTTTCTACAGTACTGTATGTCACAAATCATTAATGCATATTGAGTGCAGTTGACTACATTTTATTTAAGTCGTTGAGGGGCATTTTGTGCCCCTCTGCTGCATGCATGCTGCATTACAATCGGAATAAACTATCATGTCTAACTTCCTGTTATCCCAAATCAGCCACAGTGATTGAAGTTGAGACATTTTGTTCATATCGAAACCTGTCTGGTTTGTTGGTTAGTTATCCACTTGGGGCCAGTGGTCAGGAAGAGGAGGACCTGTGTGTGCTTGGTGTGACCATTAAGGGAGCTGACTTCACTTCAGCGCTAGAGACTCTACAGGAGGCCCACTCACAGGCAATTGGCGCACCAAAGGTTGGATACTGTTTGCAAAAGTACTAGAGAAATGTTCTCTTATCGTCTGCTTCAGACTATTTTGACATTTATTAGCACTGCTTTAGCACTGTTGATTATATGGCTTAGTTAAAGTGATTCTTAATGTACTGTAAATATAAATGTTTTAGCATACCTTGTCTGTTCCTCCTATATAAACTGTGATGGTGTTAGCTTTGTCAGACAAACATTTACAACATTTTAAGAGATAATTATTCTGTTTAAACACTATGTTTCCACTGATATATTGAATAAATAAGGAACAATAAAGGTAATAAGGTCTTAAAGACTTTCCCATGTCTGAAGACTTGGTTGCTGCTTTCTTGCTGACTTGTATCTCCTAATCACACATTAATCAACAACAATTTGAATAAACCGGTCTATTTATACTCTTTAGGTTTATAAATCAGGAGCTAACATTTCTCTTTTGTGAATGACAGATCCCGTCAGTGAAGTGGCAGGATGTGGGCGGACTGCAGCATGTGAAGAAGGAAATTCTGGACACCATCCAGCTCCCTCTTGAACACCCAGAGCTCCTCTCCCTGGGCCTAAGACGCTCTGGTCTGCTCCTGTACGGGCCTCCAGGCACCGGCAAGACCCTGCTGGCCAAAGCTGTGGCCACGGAGTGCTCTATGACCTTTCTTAGGTGAGGATTTCCTTCTTGAGTCCATGACTTTAACATTTTTAATACTTTTGCATGTTTTAAAAGCACAGCAACCAATAATGAGACATTTCCTAGTTCTACAATGTCACTTAACCAGGATTGCTTTACATTTCAGTGTCAAAGGTCCAGAACTCATTAACATGTATGTTGGTCAGAGTGAGGAAAACATCAGAGAGGGTGAGAATTAAAAATTGTTAAATTTGACACTTCCAGTTTCTGTTGTCTTGTTTATTTATTAATTTTTTTTGCAATACACAGCTCATATACTTTTAAGAGAAACACAAGTACACTTATTGTTTTTTCATTTCACCTTACAGACAGTAGAGGGCTCTAATGCTTACAAATTGACATTAAACTCTGCCTTTGCAACTTGCACGATGTTAACATTTAACAGAATTATTAATGATTGGCTAAAATGTATTTATATTACGAGGAAGAGAATATAAAAGTCAAATTTCTTTTTTCTCCCAATGTCTGGAAGTGTTTTGCAAAGCTAGGACAGCAGCACCATGCATTATCTTCTTCGATGAGTTGGACTCATTGGCCCCTAATCGAGGCCGCAGTGGAGACTCAGGAGGGGTGATGGACAGGTCTGTTTCACTAAGAGCATCACACTAATGCACCCAAGCAATGCAGACCCTCCAGAGCATTTCTACTAAACAGATTACGTCAATTACACTCATATGACTTAGTGAAGGAGGCATTATGACAAAGCATTGTATAGAAATCCGGATTCAGCATTGAAGACATAATATATTCTTTATTCAGAAAATAATTTATATGATGGTGACCGGGTTCTAGAAAGTAACCTAATTTGAGCTGATGGATTTCTGAATTGATTCGTGTCCCTTGAGGGCTGGAATGACGTGTGATTTCTGACTGTCTGCTGTGATGGTAGGGTCGTGTCACAGCTCTTAGCTGAGCTTGATGGTCTGCATTCATCTAGCGATGTCTTTGTGATTGGAGCAACCAACCGACCAGACTTACTCGACCAGTCGCTGCTCAGGCCTGGAAGGTAAACACTCACCACGCTTCTGTAGCAGGTCATTACAGGTGTTTCCATATTTCTGTGATTTGCATAATGGGCCTGTGCTCTGTTCTTCTGTAGATTTGATAAATTAGTGTATGTTGGCGTCAATGAAGACAAGGAATCACAACTACAAGTGCTCAAGGCTATATTACGAAAGTGAGTGACTTAAGTATTATAATTCATGTAACTACTGTTTCTAAAACCTTTATGATGTAAGATGGAGTAAATTCAAAACTCAGTTATCACAACATTCTCTAATTAGTTAGGATTTCGAGATCATAAAAACAGATTTTTTTTTTTAATGCAACGAAATTGCTATACAACTATCACTATTTAGTATGAAGTCCATTATTCTTCAAAACCCACTGGATCAACAATACATCTGAAGTACTCCGGCGTCACTCGCTCAATCCATGCCTGATTGATCATGTACAGAAATTTACCACAGAAGTTGACAATTCACTTGAGAAGTGAATTAGTTTTAGGCATTTTGTGCAAAGGTGGGCATCCTGGCCTCATGAAGTCAAAGTCCCAAAAATGTCTTTCATCCATTAACTAAACCATTCTAATTAGCACAACTCTTCAGTCAGATATGCGAGAACTAAATAGTGACATCACCTGTTTTGTGCACAGAGAAAACTATAATACATGGCATATTAATACTTTTGGCCACCATTGTAGCCTTAATAAATTTCATTAAAAAAAAATTCTGATTACCCTTATAGGTGAAATAACAACAGACAAGTCTGTGTCCAGTTTATCAATGCTGTTTGTTTGTCTGTTTGCAGGTTTAAGGTAGATCCCAGTGTCAGTCTGTCAGAAATAGTGGAGCGCTGTCCACTTCAGCTCACAGGAGCAGATCTATATGCACTCTGCTCTGACGCCATGATGTCTGCTATCAAGAGGAAGATTTTGCACGTCACCGAAGGTTCTTTGCTAATGATTGATTTTTACCATCGAACACTTCATTGCCTGTAATGGATCTTAAGTGTGGATATGTTCAATTCCTTTACAGCAATTTTGTAATCACATCTCCGCCTGTATAACTCGTTACTCTTCGGCAGGAGTAAACTTACATTTGCTAATTTCATTTAGCCTTAGGCACACCATTATATGTTTCTGATTTGATTGTTGGTGAAGGCAGTCCTTTAGTTTGTATACTGTTAAGGTTATGCTTGCTTGTTGATGGACCCAACAGATTAACTCTCTGAAATACATCCTGATCATCCTGAAAATACCTTCTCGATTAACCAGTCATGCAGAGCTAAATGAAAATGTCAATACAAATGCCAGTTCATGCTGTTTGTTTGGAGTTTCTCAAAAGAGGTGAGGATGTTGGATGTGGTAAATGTCACGGCTGTCCATTTTTCTCCTCTCCTCTCTGAGACATTAGAGCCAGATTAATGGAGACACTCGTCTTCACCTGATATTTTACACTTTTTTATTTTCCTAAAATTATACATTTCATCTGAAATATATAATTGTTTAAGAAGTATCCTTTATAAAAAGTAAAAAAAAAAACTTGTAAAATGTATTCAGATTGTCAAGTTTATGGAAAATACAATCCAAAAAATAATCAATAGCATTCCACTGCAGGCAGTAAAGCATCCTTCTTTTTCTCCTAATTCATTAAGTCTCTTACTATTCCTTCTTTCTCCTTGTCTCCCAGGTCTGGAGTCAGAGGATGTTGCGCTCACGCTGTGTGCCGAAGACTTCAACCGGGCTCTGGATGTCCTGCAGCCGTCTGTGTCTGATGAGGAGCTGCACAAGTACAAACTTATCCAGCAGAAACTCACTGCGAAGTAACACAGCCGCTACCACCACCACCACAAACGCCGCTGCAGACTGGAGTAAACTCCTGTAGATCACATCATTCTTCCAAGCCACCTCCGTCCCTGTGCTGTTCCAGATTCCCTACTCTGCCTACTCATACTTCGCAGACCCCCACCCCATTGTGTCCTGTAACCGGATCTCTTTCTTTAACTTTCAGCTAATTTGACAAATGTCATTTCACTGCACTACACTTTCCTAAATTGATTTACGAGGAGATTGGAGGAGTTTGATAGGAGATTGAAACGGAAAAAAGGGTGAGAAGAAAACCCTTCATATGGTGACATTTTCCACTGCATACAGTGTCGCCCAAAAGTTTATATCCATAAGGAAAAATTAGATTAGAAAGAAAATATTTCCATATAATTTTAGGGAAGTATATTTATGGTTTCCTAAGATAAAGGTGGCAAACTATGTAAGAAGTGGAAAAACTTTTGACAAAAATCAGATTTTTTTTTTTCTTCCAAAACTGCATCAGCAACCAAGTTTCAGATTTTTCCCCTTAAGTTGAGAAGTTCTGCTATGACCAAAATGGTGAAAGCAGCCAAATTTGTAAAAAAAAAAAAAAATAAAATTTTTTTTAAAAGAATGGAAAAATTATTAAAGAAATTAGCAATCACATAACTACGTTAAAGTATCATCAGTTTTGACATAAGCCTTACCTAAATTCTTTTTCACATCCATTTATAGAAAAGTTCTGCATTGCTTATAAAAAAATAATAATAATGAAGGCCCGGTGTACTGTAAAGTATTTTCTGGCATTAAATTCAGAGTTGAATCTGAACAGCATTTTTAATTTAAATACATCCAGACAAATTAGTCAGCTCCAAAAGCATCAAATAGTTAATCCATGTAATTATTATTTTTACTGTGCTGTTCACCCAGTAATTTGCAATGCTTTTGGGAGAAAAAAAAAAAAATCACTCTTTTACCTCATGTACCTTTTAGGATATTTATACACTCTCAGTTGATGGTGTGCAAGCAAAATGTCCTGATAACAAATACAGTAGGTTCTGTGAAATAACAGGCCATTAACATGCCTAATCGTTACATCAGTAAACAAACAGAGCTTCTGACTCAGGCGTGCTTTTTCAGTTTACAGGCAGGCTAAAATAGTTTTCTGTTTACACTTTATATTAAGTGGTAATGTAATTTATAAAGTAATTAATTAAATTTGCTATGCAAATGATTGAGTCAGAATATGTTGAGTCTATGATTATTGCAATGTTTTGTTTTGTGAAAATTATTTTGGTGTAAACAATTAAAAACCTTTTATTTTTATGCAATTTTTTGGGTCCATTATCATCACAGCATATTCTTACACAGGACAAGGACAGCTTAATATAAAGTGTTACCTTGTTTATTTGATGGAAATTGTATGTACATGTATGTAACGTCTGTAGAGGGAAGAGAAATTAAACGTTTGATTCTGCTGTTCTTGTATCTACAAGAAAAGTAAAGAACAGAATCCAAAGAAGAAAATAGCAATTTCATAAATAATTCAATTCCATGTCTTTCAAACTATGCAAGCTAATGTTTTCCAACTTGTAGTAATACCTGTTTAAGTCACATTACTTTGATTCTCCCTAGTGGAGGCTGTCTGGCAAAAGACAGTTTCAGGTAAAAAGAGGATTAGATGCAAGTAACCAGTTCTAACCACTTCTTTGTGGAACGGGTTAAGAAGGTGCTTAATATTTGTGCAATGCACTATATCTGTCTTGCATAACAAGTCTTTTCTCATCTATAAATTCACACAATCGGACATCTGACAGGAAGTGATTAATAGAAATATTTAACCAAGTTTGTCACTACAGTCCGGAAGAATATACAGTCACACCCAGCATTAGCATAATCAACCATAACAGATATGTATTTTTAAAGAGGAGGGATCTACAGATGGCTGGATACAGGATAAAAATTGGTCCATGTCTCAGCCGGGAGATCTGGACCTTTGTGATGCCCTTTCTCCATCCTCGCTTTGGTTTTCTATGGGTTTTAGTTCTTCGAGATGACACAGATTGGTAAATTAGTTTCTCTGCATCTTGAGTTTCTTCTATTTCTACAGGAGTTGATCTCCGGGTTAAGGATTCAGTTGAAATGTGGCAAGCGATTGCTGGTCCTGGGGCAGAAATGATAAAATTAAGGTATGTTGAAGTGAACATTATTAAACTCTTACTCTCCTATAGCAGGGTCATTTTAAAGTAACATTTACACTGATTCTGTGTCTTTAAAAATAAGAGAAAAGGCTCAAGCTCCAACAGAGGAATTCACATACTGTACCTCAATCCCAAGACGTTGGGTTTTTTTTAAGTTGGCTTTTTAAGTTGTTAAAAAGCTTTTTTAGCCAAACCCTAACATTTTATTAGACGTGTAACAATGCCTTTTAGTAAGTCCCACTGCAATAGTAGGAGCAAAAACAAATGACACAGAATGTTCTCTAAAACCTGCAATAGAGTTTCAATGTAACAGCATATGATTTCTTCAAGTCTTCTAAATATTTTGTAAAAATTGAGTAAAGGTATACAACAGTACTGTGTAAAGGTCTTGAGCTATCCCTTTAAAATTCAGTGTCAGGAGTAGCTCAAGGGTTAAGGCATTGGACTATGGTTCAGAAGGTCCCAGGTTCAAATCTGGGACCACCAGGTTTGTCCCTGTTGGGCCCTTGAGCAAGGCCCTTAACCCACTTCTCAGATGTATAATGAGATATTTTTTTTTTTTTTTTTTAAGTTGCTCTGGATAAGGGCGTCTGCCAAATTCTGTAATGTAAAAATTCAATTCAATTACCTCAAGACTACATTAAAAAATATTGAAGCAAAAGTTTGTAATATCTGTAGAGGGAAGAGAAATTTGGAAGCAAAAGTTAAAGAAATGAGGGGTTACTCAAGACTTTGGTACAGTATAGTATACACTATACGCAAAGCGTGTATATACTTGACTGCATTATAAATGGCTCATTTGAATGAGGGCTGGCTCCTTTAAATCTATTAATCTTCAAATCTATATTTAAAATTACTTATTATAAATTTATAAAATGTGCCTACTATAGGCAAATGATGTAGGTTGGCAGGTATTTATTTATTAGTGCCTTGACAGGCCACTGAGCAACAATTCCAGCGGTGTACAGTACCTCATCAACCCAGGAACCACCAATACACATGCCTGCGATGAACTGGAAGCAGCTGGAACATGGAGGTGAATATTTCTGAAATTTGTGTTCAGAATGGGTGTCTAAAACATTCTGACCACAACTGTAGCTAGGAAAATTTAGGTCTTGACCCAAAGTTCCAAATGCTTATCTGCAGTATGAGTGGTCAACTCATATGCACATACTGTACACTACATATGTTAAATAATTTCAATTTGTGCAGGAATAGAGGTATAGTGATGTTTAAAGGTCATCATAAAATGAGCCCTTCCTTTATTTCATTTAATCACATTCCAGTGGCTACCAGCTCCTATAGTAAGAAACAAGATTAACCAGTGATCTATTTTTCCTGGCAGATCTGATTTCAGGAACGCGGAGAGGTATTTCACTGTGGGGGTGGTGGAGGAATTCAAAGCAGCGTATATGTACAGTAATTAATAATAGTAGTAGTAGTAGTTGTAGTACTTCATCTTTTTCAGTGAAGGAGTAATTTTTTCTAAACCTTCCCACAAAAACAGTATGCACCGGGGTGCAAATACTGATTGGGCCCCTTGCGTTGTAAGAGGACAACTCCCACTTCTGTGTCCGAGGTATAGACTAGATCAGGCATGCACAGAGCCAGAACTCATGTTAAACACTTTAGGTACTCAATGACCTGCTGTACCTACTCGACTTAAACACTGCTGTAGGGAATAAGAAGGCACCAGGAAAATCATTTCCCAGGAATCACTGTACCAATCAGTTAAAGCTAGGTTGTGACCACTTTCTCACAGCCTTTACCTTAGCCAGATCCAAACTAAGGTGCCCTTGGGATATTACCATCTCCATAAATGTCTAACGTGGTGACATGAAACTGCCACTTCATTTAATCTGATTTTAAGTCGGTTATTTTGGAGGAGCTGAAGGACATAATGCACATGGACAACATAAAGAACCCAAAGTAACTAAACTTACTTAAGATCAGAATATCTTTCAATCAATAGATGAAGGCATAATGGCTTAGGTTCTCCCAGAGGACCTCATTAATGAACCGCTAAAAGACCACTGGTTCCTCGGGGCAAAGGGCATAACTGAATATTCATTGTTCAATATTCATTCAAATCTTTTACACTGCGAAAATCCAAGTTTAAGAAAACCCAGGCACAATCATTAAAACAGAAATAATCAGAGTATCGTGGTATCTGTCTTCCTGGGTGTAGGCGTCGAGTGATTGATAAATCTATATAGGGGTCCCGGGTCCTCCTTTCTTTTCTAGACAAAAAAAAAGACCACCCCAAGGTAGATGTGGAGGGGCAGAGGAATCCTAAAAGGCAAAGCCTGCTTGATTTACACTTCTATGGCTTTGTGTTCTGGTGGTGATGGAAAGAACAAAAATTTCTTAACAGATTTTTTTTTTTTTTATTAGTTTATTTAACAGGGACAATGCAGTATAACATTGCTACAATTTCATGCAGCCGATGCTCTACATATAGGCTTCTAGCCAAAGGCTAATTTGCAGCCCCAGTCCCTGGTTAGGCTTTTTTTTTTTTTTTTTTTAAACATATATATTATACAACCAAATAAAATAAAATAGAATAAACAGCTGAGACTGTGT
>JAQMYG010000007.1:9927118-9938037 GCA_030014215.1 Clariallabes teugelsi
ACTATGAAAAAAGGGAAATCTTAACAGGGACCACGAGTTAGACACGTCTACTCCATTCGCGTCCTAAACCGGAAGTCTCGTGATGTGGAAGATGTTGATGTTCCTAAACATGTACCTAGACACTGTTTGCTAACTAGGTCCTACTGTTATCTTTAGCTGTATATATGTCTGCTCCACAGCCAATCATTATGGACTTCCTAGGTTTGATGGACCTCTAAAGCACTCAGACTGAAAAAGTGCATGTTTAGCCAACAGCTGTAAAGGATCATAAGAAGAGTGAGTTGGACTAATATAATAACAGTCTTATAGATCATATTTTCTATTCACAGATAAGGATAGAATTCACAATTGAGTGCAAAATTGTGCGTAACTTGAAGAAGAAAATCTGTAATCTGTAATTAAGTCATTTGTAACATTACATGTTGTAAGGTAAATAATCAACAGTGGGGTAGTGTGATGTGGCCTAACAGAAAGCAGAGTTACAACACTGCAGGGTTGATTTTCTTTTCTACTAAAAGCTCATGCTGATGTCTGTTCTTCTTCTCACACCATAGCAAAATCCTGGCAATTACAATTTTAATGTATTTTACATTTGTAATGTTTCATGTTATTTCCTGTTATTACTTATGTTAAGGTAAGTTAATCCCTCAACAGACTCACAAAGTCATGTTAACATGTCATGAATTTTTCTTTCTTATAATCTACCACATTTGCTCATTTGCAAGTGAAGGTTATGGGTCTTTGTCGAGGACATAACCTTAAAGCAACTTAGGGCTTCAGGGATTTGAACTCACAACCTTCTTATATGCAGTTCAAAGGCTTAACAACGAATCCACCACACCCCCTTGGCTTAAGTGACGTAATAAACTATTAGAACAAACATATTATTACAAACCAGGGCTTTGAATAACTTTGATTTACTGCTTGACTACTATCAAAAGAAAATTAATCAACACTCGCTAAATATGCTTTAGAATTTGTTAGCCGTAATAAGGAAGTAATATTTGTTACCAATTTCTTTAATCATCCTAATTTCCAATCTTTTGCATTCGATTATACTTATAAGCTGATCTTTATTCAGTTGGTACTCAGAGTGTCGGATTTGGATTGCCCTTTTCTTGCTAGTATGTTTAATTCTGACTTGGAGGAGGCTCAGGGGCACCAACACTCTGCAAAGAACTCTTAATTTAGCTGTCTCGTACCCTAGTTATAAAAAGAGGCCACTCGAACTTAAACACAATAGGAACACAAAACATGTGTTTAGAGATAGCTTATTAAAAGTTAAAGCACCTGTCACATACTTATACTGTAAACAGTTCATGTTATGTGGGAGTCTCTAGAACAGTTTAGCATTGAGAACATGGTGAATGTGACAAATAGAAAGTTACAGTACAGTAGGATTTAGCACACCATAAGGGGAAAGAAAAAAGTTTTGTTTCAGCAAGCACATGATGATCACTGGTTTCAATCGAAATTGTAAGACTGAAAAATACAGAAAATGGGACATTTGCATCACCATGTCTCTCTATCCCATCTGTTCACCCTCCTTACGATGGCGTGTTCTGTTTATGAATGCAGAGGCAGGGCTCTTGTGTTAATGAGGTTTGTGTATTCATTAGCTCCTGCCCAAGGAACAACACAAACAGGCTTTGCTTAGCTCAGAGGTCAATCATGGCACTCAGGTGCAGCAACAACAAATCTGCTTATACATGGCAGGGGTGTGTAAAAAACAATTGAAATGATTGGATTTTCTAAGTCACAGGATCAGCATATTTAATATGTTAGACTGCCTTCTTCATTTTGTCCTAAGGCCATGCAAAATTTTGCACTCAATTGTATATTAATTAAGACTTCATTTAAATTGAAATGAGACGTGGTAGTTTTCCTTTATTCCAGTAACTTGCCGTTAGCCCAAGTGATACCAGGGCTGTAATGCAAATGTGGGCAAAACTTTTTATTAACTGGAATAGGTCATTCAAATTGCATATGTATCTAGAGTAAAAATTCCTCTATACAAAGGTAGTACTCAGTATAGTCGCCATCAAAAACAATGTAGTTGAACGCAGTCCTCTTTGTCGCAGTTGATGGTCTCCCACTGTGCTGCAGAATGTTTTTGGAGATGACACCATTGACAAGAGCATTGAGCACAGATGGATGAAGAAGGGGGAAACAGCATTGAAGACAAACCATGCAGTGAGAGACCATCAACTGCCACAAAGGGGTTTTCCAAAGAGTATTCAAGAGTTCAAGGGTTCAACAAGGGTGCAAATGCACCACTCATGATGGAGACTACATTGTGTAGTACTTTTGTATTAAGCAGCCATCACTAAACTAAGGAACATGCTGTTTTTCTGATAAACAATAATTATTAATATACCAATAATCTAACACTTTTTTTTAGATACGCGACATAGCATGGTTTAATCCAAAAAAAAAGAAAAAGACAATACAAAAGCTGAACCTTCAAAGATGAATGAACAGACTAATGTATGCTTATTCTTCCTGTGGGAAGTTTAAAACAAGTTTGTCTTGTACAGTATGTTCCAAAACCATGGCGATAATAAAAAGCAGTAATGTGAAGCACCACCAAGGTACAAAACACGGGTCTTAGAAGCAAACATACCCGCAGCAGTCCAGGGTGATGGCATGTAAAATACCTGAACTGAGAGCCCAGTATAACAGAGCGACCAAAGTCCTTTCACATTCATTTACAGCCCAGCAGTGTGCAAATTAATGTTTACTAAAGATTACAAGTCCACCTAAGATCAAACTGTCCAAATGTTTAAGGTAGTTGCTGAAAATTGCTTCTTTTTCATAGACTTTCAATGACTGCATATATGGAGATCTGAATCCTAGCACAAACATAAAATTTACATTCACTACCCCCTGGTATAGTGGAAGAGTTTTCAGCAATTTGAATGACCTATGTCAGTAAATAACAATGTTAGGCCCACTTTGGGATTACTTGGTGCAGTCGTTGTATTAGTTTTTTTATTTATTTTATTTTTACTGGAATTTGATATTTCACTAGCATTCGGGATGTAGATGATCGAATGGAGGATCAGATCAGACAGTCGGCTGGGACTTTTAAGTTGCTGAAATGGCAACAAGAGGTCATTATTAGATTCACCAATAAATTATTTTAACACCACAAGAACACACTGTAGTACACTGGTGTGTCTGTTTTTTTTATGCTTGACAGAATTTCTTTAAATCAATAGATCCTCAGATTACTTTGTCACAAATACAGACACTTTATTTTTTTATATATCAATTCACATGTTTATCTGTCCAGAACAGCCAGTGTTCTTTTTTTTTTTTTTTTGTGACAAAAAACCAAATTGCTTTGCAGCTTTTGGTGTGAGCTGCCTTTCATTTAATCATTTCTGTATAGTGCATTAAGAATAATTAAAGTTACTGTTATAATTACATGAAGTCAAACCTGTTGGACCCACTTAAATGTTGTAATCATAAAACATCTAGATTTGTTTTGTGGTGAATACATTAGATTAGATGGAATAGTTTGTACAAATGATATTTTATCAACAACATTAGTAAACAGATCATCTCTTTTCTTATTATGATTGGTATAATTAGACGGACATGCTAAGAAGGTGAAAAACCTTCTAGTTGAATCAGTTGCAATTACTATGAAGCCTAAATTCATAAATCATTAGCTATTATTATATATTTTTTCAATCATTTCTTGTAGGTCTTTTTTCATAAACTCTAATAGTGCCTTATACAACTATAAAAGTGTGCAATAAATAATTGCTTAATACTATCTAACAAATAATAAGCAGTGGACTTATTAATAATTTAAAAAAAAAAGTTAACAGCTTTCATAAGACCTCAAATCAAGAGATATATTTTATACAGAGCTAGAAAAGTTGCCAAGCTGATTAAAAAAGTGTTAAGGCAGACTGTTATTAAGAATGAAAATCATAACTTAAAGATGGAAGACATTTAGACAGAAAGACACAAAGAAAATACTTTAGAAATATATACATACTGTAGCATATTATTGTCATTTTGACTAACGTCCTGAAATTTGCATGTTTTGCAGCTCTTTAAGACATGTCTTTAGTCTCCTAACAGTTGAACAAGTTGCATTTCGGCTGATCTTTTCGAGCAGAGCAGGTATTGTGGACACAGTAAGACAGAGCCGTATATTATTCAGCCTTTGTACAGGGCAGTCAGGGTCACACACTTCACACTGTGCTGTCTGAACACATTAGAGCACCGCACACGCTGACACACACTCTGCAGTCTTCACCGCAGATCGATAACAAAGCAGGTTGACAGAGTGAGTGAGGATGGAAGTGAAAAAGGATAGGAGTATCCTAAAGAGAGGGGAGAAAGCAAGGCGGAGAACTAGAATGAAAAAGAGAACAGCAGTCGGATTCAGGAGCAATTTGACAGCGAAAGGCAATGAAAAGGAGAGAGAGAGGGAAAAAGATGAAAGTAGAGATTAATAAGGAATAAGAGAGACTAATTATTACACACTTCATAAACCCATTTATTGTTTCCTATAAAGACACGTCCCGAACTGTTTCATTCTTCTTTTGATTCAACTTTTGATCTATTTTATTAATGCATTTAATGTTCTGGAGCATTTATACCTGATATAATTTTACATTAAAACAGTTATATACAGCCTTTCATGGACACTCCTTTACCACAACAACAAATACGCTTGGATTTTCTGGTTGTTAAAGAACCAAAAAGTTTTATTCAGTTTATTACTAGGTGTAGCTCATCCAGTATTCAAGTCCATTTTAATGGCATTTTAAAATATATATACAGTACACAAACTTGTCATTTGCCTTGTAGCCAGGGATAAACTCAATTCTGATGTTATATAAAACAACACCTTCTGATCAACTGATTTTGAAGATTAAAACCGGGCTATTTTATGAAGATTTTTTTTTCTTTCCAGTACTAACAGAAGTTCAGTGCAGAAGAGGAACCAGTCACTCTGTGCTACACAAACCTGTGTTCTTGTGCTGTTTTCTAAAGGTTGTCTGTGGTTCTCTGTTCCATTGATAAGAAACCAGCGCACACAATCCGGCCCTCAGGGTCCGCCATCAGTACTATACAACTGCTTTACCAAACCCCATGTCTACTTTAGTCTATGTTAGTATGTATGTAGTAAACTCTGAAAACTTGCAGCACTTTTTGTGTTGTTGTTGTTGTTGTTGTTATTCCATTAATTAGTAAATGATGCATTGAGTCCAGGGTATAATTTGCACTCTAATGTTCAAAAGTGACAGACAGGATGAGAAAGGGGGGAATTGTGATGGATTGTATCCTGAAGCTGAAAAGAGACGCAAATTGGATTGTATTAGGTGTTGCCTTAAAGGTTAATTTAATTGTGTATTCCCTAATTAATATAACCCTCTGACCTCTACATTAGATTCTGAACTCAGTCAATATAGCAGTGCTGTCCAATATATTTCATACTGATGCTGGTGGTCCATCATTTCTCTCTTCATATAGATTTACGTGTAACACTTAAGACCTTGGTGTAAGTATACCTAACTTAATATGATTATCTGCTTAAAAAGAGATAATGCCATCGTGTCTCTGCTAAGAGGGTTATAGAGGATTTTCTTATCTAACTGATAAGACTATTACTTTGGTAGCAACACAGCATTGCCTACTGATAAGAAAAGTGTAATTATCTTTCATTAACCTGTACAACATATACATTTAAAAGAAAAATCCAGGCATATTTTGGGAACATTAGATAGGAACAGTGTGAAACTTTAAAACTGCCTGTGAAGGTTTGACTGATGACCAGCTGTTAAAGCAATTAAAAACTACTGTAGACAAAAATGCCCTTAAGGTACGAACATGCTGTTCCATTTGAGAATCATTTTACATTTTTTATGTAAATTATTTTAAAATAATATAACTATAGAAATGTAAGTACCCTAATATTTCCAAAATACTAACTTTGCAGTTTTAATTTCCATATAACTTTGTTTCAGAATTGTTGGCACCAGTAAAGAGAATATGCAGAAATATGATGATTATATAAAATAAACTATTTACACACAATTAAGCATTTTACTCAAATCTCTGCTGTAACAAAACTTTTTTTTAAGAACTATATTTTAAAATGATTGATAATGAGTGTCCCTTTAGAATGTTATAAATTTAGTATCTATGTTGCTTTTAAACATTTTACTGTAAGTAATATATCACCCACATTTAAAACATTATCGATCACTATAGGTAGCTTTTAAAACTTCCAGACCAGCACAAGTAAGGAATGAATATAAAAAATAAATAAGCAGTTAAAATACCATGAAACACAATCAGGGCATTAAAACATTCAAAGGTTTGATTAATTTGAAGAGAAAGCACCTATTCACATCATAATATATGGTCACTGTCACTGATACTATAGTTTTGTGTAGGTAAAGATTATTGCATCATGATGAAGTTTGTCTCAATATTTTATCCAAAACATAGTTTCCTCTGCCAAGAGGTTAAAACAACAGTGCACATGATCACACATTAGATAAAGGAACTTGACATGCTGTGAATAATGGAATGGTCCAAGATCCTTTACAACTGTCTCTAACCTTGTTAGAACCCAAATAGCCTAAATATTTTTCTTTGTATGGGATAAAGTTTAGTTAATGTTTTTAAAGAAGGAACTATATGAATGTATTCTTTCATGTTCTGTCAAAAAAAGTGTGACATGCTGCAATGGTTGACAGAAAAAGCCCAGTATTCCAAGGAGAGATGCATTACAGCAGTTTTGTAGTTGTCACTGCAGGCGGTTTTAAAGTTCTTCACACTTCTTTCCCCCACATAAAGTATGTATCGTAAAGCTCTGACTCAGAAGGTGCTTACGTAAATGGAGAAAAGACATGAATTTCAATTGACTTGGAGCCAATAAGACACATGCTGAGCCGGATGCAGCTGATCAAGCCCTGGAAGTAAAGCCAATAATCTGAACTGGCGCCTATTGACCAGAGAATATTTTCATCCCATCTCTGGAATGAACAATGGCCTAATTTATACATGATTTATACAGTCACAGATCACTGCACCATGGTACTGTATGTGCTAGACGATTGCTACATTGCTACATACTTTCATGGAATCTCAAGGCCATATGAAGCATTGTGAAACTACGAAACCCGTAGTGCTGACAAAACAAGACATAATATAATGAAACAGTTCTCACTCACCCTCTTCCTCAAATTGTAGGTGAGCACCAGGTTTCGTGAAAAGTGATTCGAGAAAGCTGTGTAGAACTCCAGCACTTTCTGTAAGGCATCACGTTTGATGATATGAAGATCACAGTAGGTTAGCGCACGGACATTGGCACAGGCCTGCGCTAAGTTCAGTTCCTTCCAGAAAACATCTCCAAATACATCACCCTTTCCTGAGGGGGTGAAAATAAAACAGGAAGTGAGAAAAAAAAATAGTCACTACATTTATGTACATTATATGTGTAAGTTATTCAAGGATCACAATAAACCTGAATGTGTGCTAAATGTCAATTTAGCACTTGTTCAATTAAGGCTTTCCCACTGGGACTAAAAGAAATACTTGTAGCTTATGTGTACAATGAGTATAAATCTTAATGTGCTAAAGCATGATGCAAAGTCGAACACAAAACACAAAGACTATTTTATTGTATGAAATAATGCACCCCAAAGGAAGCCACTCCAAGGTGATCTGACAAGCATTGTTTTTTTTTAATAATGAACAAAACATCATGTTTTTCAACCATTATTTATAACATTTATAACAACTCATTCCTGTTACTAGTTAGATTAAATAAGCTACACATGTAAATGTCATTCTATCATCATCCTCTTTCTCTGGTCTCTCTTAAAGTTAATAAGACAAAAACAAGCAACTCTATTAATACCCTCCTGTGGCCAAAAAAAAAAAACAATTACAGACTGCTGGCACTGTAGACCCCTTCATAAATGTGAAATAAACCTCTCCCTACAGACAACCTGATAATATTAACACACACACACACACACACACACACACACACAAACACATATAATATAAAATAGAACAAAACTGTAAAGTTGGTGTCTATACACTGAAGTTTTTTTTTTTTTTTAATAATTTGGGGTGGGGGGGGGGACGTAAGATGAGGAATAGAGCACATCAAGAAGGTTTTTGGAATTTTTATGTCTGTGTTTGTTTGTGCACCATGTAAAAACTACTGAACAAATTTTAATGGGGTGATTATCTTTGACCGAGTGTGGCAAATGAAATCTACTTAATAAACGCAATCTCATACCTTCATTCCCCGCACTTTATAGTAACACGTAAAACTTTGAGTTAATTACAAAATTCATAGACAGCGCTGAACATGCTTATGAGTGTGCTCTACTCAATAAATGCAATCTTACACCTTCATTCTATACTGTATATATTAAATTTTAGTATTTTCAACATTTTACCTTAATACTGAAGGCATCCAAACTATGAAAGAATACGTAAAGGAAAACCAGTAGCTACCTTTTCTTAAGTGACCAGCATAAGAATGACCAGCCTTAAAACCCGCTAGTTTATAGCACCTCAGAATAAAGTCCACATAAATGCTTCTCAGAGTTCAAGTGGCATACATATTTCAATCCACTGTTCGAGGAGACTGCATGAGGACTTTATACTAAATATTGATTGGTGTTTAACAAGTTAATTGCATGTAATAACAAATGATTTTTATGATCTTGGTTTAAAAATTTGGGAATGTCATAAAAAAAATTGAATTTCACATCGTCTCAATACTTTCGGCCACCACTGTACATCACTGTATATCATAACACTCACTGTTTGACAATGTGGCAGAAAATGCTCAAATGTACTGTATGCATTATTCTTTGAAAGAAAATCAACATTTCATTGTTGAACTGTGTTTTCAAATTATGTTCCGTTGGACATCCTGTGCACTACATACAGTAGCTCTGAGAACAATACTACGTTCATTACACCTCCTGTAATGGGTAATCATAATAAAATAAAGAAGCTGTTATTAAAACATTGTTCCTGCATGGAAAAAGTTAAAGGTTATATTTTTACATTAATTCCATATAACCAGAAAAATTTAACAAAACATATAAAGATCAAATCATTAAGCTAAATGTTTCTGCATATGTTCTTATTCATTTTCTTGAATCCTGCCAAAGCCATTGATTTTTATTGAAGAATGAGCACCTTCCACCGTTCTCCTTCAAGTTTCTCCTCCAGTGACTTATGCTAAACTAAAATCCAATGTTAAATGGGACTGACAGCTCTTAAATGATTCTCTTGGGGAAAATGTATAGACACCTTTCCCAAGAGGATAACTTAAGAGGTCTTATTGGTGTATGACGCCAATGCGGACCAAGTCAGGTGTCTTGACTGAAAAGTCCCTCGTTTTGCTTTGGTGAGCACATCATGCTGCAAGCAGTTCACACAGTAATTAGGTACCCCACCACAGACCCATAATATTAAGATTCAGAGCCTATGCATATGAAAATGTGACTGGGTCTTGTGTGCATGCAGCTGGCAGCAGGACTGCTGGGGTACAACTGTAATTGAATTCATCAAAAGAGCATGAAGCACATGTGACAATGAGAATCTGAAGCTGCTCCCAGTAACAAAAGACATCCAGTTGTTCAATCCATTGTGCAATAGGCTATTTGTTTCATTATGGGAGAAAATACATTCATTAGCAGCCAAGCTCATGTAACATTTGTGTCATTTGCCAGTTACCAGAAGATAATATTCATCATCTTCACCTACAATCTCAATCATAATCTCAAACAGTGATGACAAGGAAAAACAGGTCATATTTTGGCATTTTGCAACGACACGGCAAAGGGAGAAAAAACATTATGTTCCTGCAGTGGATGTACTCTTAAAATTAATCTACCTTTCTAACTACAGTCTTGACACATACTGTACCTGACTTTCATGAAGCAGAGCACCCACAACCCCTTCATTATGATGATTAAACTCTACACCAGAGGCTGATTCGCTGTAACTGAGTCCAGTTTCAGTGCTGCAGCAAGGGGGAGATATTTTTCCTAAAGGGGCTCTACTGAAGACTTTAACCTCATACATTCAGTTAATTAAAAGGCAAATGGATCTAGTAATTCAGCTATGTGAGAGTGATTGCTGCCTGTAATCCCTGAGGGTGCTCACTCAAGTGTGAAGAAATTTGAAAGCATAGTATTTCCTTCACTGGAGCTTAAAGAATTTATTATGCATTTTGGAATCCCTATTTCAAGATCAGATCTAAAGGAACAATGGAGCGAGGCCGGCTCTACGGGGGGGCAAGAGGGGGCAGCGCCCACTCAAATAAATGTCTTGCCCCCTCAAATCAAAATTTTAAAATGTTGAGAAAGCACATGTTAATATACTGACAAAATGAATATATTACAAGTTGATAAAATGATCTGCGGTAGCGGAAAAATCCGCCGAAAAAGGGACACTGCACAATACGGTATTAGATTTCCCTCAAGTCCCTGTCTCTCCGCTGCGTGTATTCACTCACAGGCTGCAGCGCACACACGCACACGCGCGCGCGCGCGCGCTCACACACACACACTCACACAACCCTCCCCTGAGCCCTCGATAAACATCCAATCACCGTCCGTATGCAAATGAGTCATGACGTAGCAAGAGTGGATTGGAGAGAAGAGAGCTGTTCATTTACTATAAAAGAAATTTAAAAAAATAATTTAAAAAAACATAATATGAATTGAACTTAGTTTTTTTTAATTATTCGTAAGACAACCTTTCAGTTTTGTAAATATTCTGGTTATAGTGTGTTAAGTCTTACTTTAGGTTAAATGTTTTTGAGATTTAGACCATCCAGCTTAGATAAATATTATGTCGTTGATTGATAAAATCTGGATTAAGGATATTTTATTTTATTTTGTTTT
>JAQMYG010000007.1:9961842-9980876 GCA_030014215.1 Clariallabes teugelsi
GAGCCTGGCCGGGGAATCGAACCCAGACCCTGGAGGTGCAAGGCGACAGTGCTAACCACTACACCACCGTGCCGCCTTTATAAAGCATATAATCTTTAATTTACACAAAAGAGTTTCAAATTGTTAATTCTTCATGTTATCATGTTTATATTTGAAAAGATTATTTACTTATGCTATATAGTTAATTCTTACTGTTTCTTTTGTTTCTTAACTTTTTGTTTTATCGCTATGGCTCTTATGGTTTTGTTTTTTTCTGACAATGTTGGAACACAGTGTTACAGCGCACTATTGTCAAAATTATGAAATCTAATTGCAATTGTAATTTAATGATAAATAGGTCTATGGGTAGGAAATTCACAAAATAAAAAAGGCTAAAAAAAAAGGCATGTTTAAATAACATCCCTATTTTTAATAGTTTGTTTGTAAAAAATTGATCTTTGCTGAGTGAGTTCATTCTTTTTAAGTTACAGCGGTCTGAGACGCATACATTTTTAGAAAACCCACTTTATGGTATATTGGCATGACAGATCACAAATACAGGAAGTAATAACATTATATTAAACTAGACATTTTGCTGTTTGTTTTATAAACAGGATGCACTTAAGACCACAGTAATATGACTTACAGCTGTTCTAAATATGATTTAAAAGTTGCGAATACAGGACTTACTACACTATATATATGTATATATATAGTGTAAATGAGCTGAGCGAGGAGGAGGAGTTGTATTTGAGCAGCTGTCTCAAAAGTGGAAGAGATTTATCTCAAGGAAGCAGAGGAGCTATGAGGATTGGCACAGACATTCACTTCTCTTCCCACAAGTGCTTAGGAACTAAGGGTTGAAATGGCCTTTGATGAGAATTGAACACACACAGACAGACACACACTCTACCTCAGCCAGACGAGAGTGCTTGTGGACGTTCTCTCCCTTATGAACGGTAGGAGCCAGCTGCTGAAGGACGCCTCGGCTGCTCGTCAAAGCACGAGTGAGACGGGCGAACTTAGCCCATCCTTAGGGAAACGAATAAACACACATATGGGAATTTCATCCTCTGTGGAGGTTTAATTAATTTCAAACATATACTCCAAGATTTTAGGCCAGTCCTTGGGTCCAGTCTATCCCATACACGTTTAGTGTTTTCCCTGCTTTAATCACACTTTACTCAACTAATCAGCTAATTAACTGCCCTTCCTAAGATGAAGTGGGTGTGTTAGAGCAAGGGAAACACTAATATGAGCAGGACAGGGGATTCTCCTAGACCATGGTTGAGAACATCTGCTCTAAATATTTACAATGACCATAATAACATATGACTTGTGCAACCATGAGCAGAGTGACATACTAGATTATGTTTACTGTGTTTTGTGCACTCAGACATTTGAACAAACAGCTGCATACACACTGCATTCAAACATCCTGTAATTTAGCAATTTAGTAATTTTATTGTATTTTGTTTGGTCTATGGCAATAACACCTATTCTCACAACAAAAAACAACAACTTGCTGTCATTTCATATGCAGTCACAAACCTTTAGATGAATCGTCTTCGATGGGCTGCTTAAACGCAGTGATGTCATTAAACGTGCATAGAAAAAGCACAACTTTGTCCTGCTCATTGCGGATGGGGGCGATCTTCACGAAGAACCACACGGGCATTCCTGTGCAGAGACAGGACGGTGAAATATGGTGAGCTCCATCATATTGTTTAGACAGTTTTGTCACACTTACTTAATAATCACCTACTTACGGTTCTTCTTGTACATGAGAATTTCAAAGGAGTTCATTTCATAGTTCTCGAAGGTCTGGCGCACTTTCTCAAACGTCTCCTTGTCAGTGAGTTCCCCATACATGAAGCTGAAAGCAAATAAAATGTTAATCGATGTTGATTACCTGCATTGATTTAGCTACATATATGTACAGTGTCATAACCTGTGGTTCTTCTGGGAGGCAACAGGAATGTCTTAGCTATAAAATGTCACCCACAGTGTGTGCTGGTATAGGAACGTAATCAACAACAAGGTGGCATTGATTATTTTCTTACAACAGCACATCCTAAGATGGTTTCCACCCTAAAAACTTACTAGCTGTTATTAAGCGTTGACACTGGTGCCTCCTTCCATAAAAACATAAAATAAGCATAATCTTAAAAAATCCAATATCAATTATCCATTATAGCTAATTTTTTATTCTGTTTATTATTCAGCTGAGACAATGCGCAGATTCTGCTATAGAAGTTTCTGTGCAGTATTGACAGCGTATATGAATGAGTACATTAATATAAACCTATAGTTTATACCACCAATATCACAGAAGTTACATAAAAATAATCAACACTCTCTGCCCAATTAGATTTGAGAATGCAAAATCACTGTTGTATAAATCATCCTACGGTAACTCATGGTGTGCATATTTCCCCAGGACTAAAAAGCACAAAAAGTTTACGCTACCTGCAAGTGCTGCTCTTCTGCATGACTTCAGCTCGATGGTAGCCTGAGAGCTTGCAGAATCCATCATTACTGTAAACAATGGGCCAATCCACAATCTGGGCATTCCCCAAAACAAAATTGGTGTCTGTCATGAAACATCAAAGAAAGTTAATGAGGTAAACTATCTAAATGTTCAAGCCTAGTCTCAGAAACACTTTAGAGTAGGGAATATTCATTGACCTCAATGATCAGGTCACTAACTGATGATTCAGAGTAGACTGCATGTAACTAGTAAATTTTACAAAACTCACTGATGGCAATGACTAATTTTCACATTTATTTAATTAGTCCCCTAATATGTATATATACAGTATGTACAGTTGAAAAGCAAAGCATTCTAAAATAGTACTAAATAAAGTCCATAAATTAATAAAGAAAGAAAGAAAGAAAGAAAGAAAGAGAAAGTTTTCTGTAACCAGTCGTGTCCAAACTTTTGACTAGTAGTGTTCCCTGGGCCAACACATTTTTAATCATTTTTCTAGCAAGACGAAATTATTTATGAAAGGCTTGTGACAATATTTCTGAGGTGATATTTTATGTGATATTTCCATTACATAATCTTCAATATGAAATTTCATTATGACTAGACAGAGATTATTGTAGTATAACAATGACATATTTAATATATTCAGTTGAGTTTATAAAACACATATTGTTTAAGATTTTATTCATCTTCCAAAAAGTAATATTTCTATCATTCTGGTTCATTTACCCAACATATGAGCTTCTTAAATAAGTCAAAGAGTTAAAGGTAGACATCAGCTCTTTGTAGCATTGTTAGAAGTATTACATTGATTACCACTTTTATTTGAGGAGTTGACAATTAATTAATTATGTTGTATGGGCTTCTTAAATGAGTTTTGAATTTATTGCAAATAGACATTTTTATTGCAAGTGGATTAGATGGAGTAAAGGCACCTCCCAAAAGGTAAGGTGACAGAATAATACTGTATTCAAAATGTCTTTAAGCTTAATTAATGTGCCACTCAGATTAGTGGCAAAAACAGAAATGAAAGTGCACAACTCTACCCAGACATCTCCTTTTCAAATAAAGACAACGCATCAGCGCCACATCCTGAGACTGGATATAAATCCTCCAACATTCTTTATAATTGCATGATACAATGCTTATAAATATGTTATGAATCCCTACTGTCTGTACCCTTCAAATATAGAGTGAAGGTTACAGCTTGCAGGTGGTGAGTGAGAGAAAGTGTTGTAGAATTAACGTGCAATCAGCATGTTAACATAATAGAATGATATAAAGTAAATCTTTATATTTTGGAATCTTTCGCTTGAAGGATCCTACAAACAGGATTTCTACGAAAGAGAATAAAAAATCCCACATTATCGCTGCCTGTACAAATTTGGGCAATTTTCTTTACTCCTTCATACACCGTGATCACTGGTGTTGAAATAACACCTGCAGTGTTTATATAAATCCAGCTGGACACAAATGAACAGTAAAAGAGTTCATCTAACACCAGGGATTCGTCTGTGTAAATCTAATCAATCTCCATATGGTAAGACAGAGGAGCAGGAGGTTACTGAAATGCTAAAGATTAGTAACTCAGCTGGGAAAGTTGTATCAATAAAGCAGGTTAGATGGTTAGTGCACACTTTTACATTAGGGATTAAAAACAGATGGGAAAGCGTATAAACAAGGTAGAAAATGACAAGAAAATGGATGTCTAATAGCACTATCTAAACCTACATGAGAGCAGTATTTGCACAAAAACGTTTCTAAATGAGCAGAAAAGCCACAACAAAAAGGGATGAGCTGGATGGAAGTAGAAGGGGAAAAAAATGTCTACATGACTTTGGTTGTACCTGTCTGTCTATGGGATAATGTCCAAACTGAAACATTGAAAAGAAAAAATGTGTTAAAGCAATTAAGGAAAAAAAGCACAGTTGAAGCTGGATTTTATACACAGCTTAATCCTCAGTACTAAGGTAACACCTTCAGTGTTCACTTCAGCTGCGTTGAAATCAATTCATATGTTCATGGTATAGGTGATTATTTAGCACTGAGGATATTGTGTAAACTGAAGCAAGCAGTTCAATTATTAAAATGAAAAAGCATTCATAGGCTGCAAAAAAAGCTTTGGTTATTGCAAACAGATATAACAAGAATGTGATGTAAAATAACTGAAATTATAAAGAATATAGTGAAACATATGAATCTGTATTTTTCCGTATCATATACTGCATTGTACTGTCAGTGTATTGTGTCCATCACTGACAACAAGTCACAGTAAATAACAGTACACTTATTACAGTATATATTAGTATAAATCTGAAATACAGGGTGAGAGCATAAAGTCATTCTCTGATTATGTAAAATCATATTTTTAAAAGGACTTTAAAGGGACTTTACGCTCACTCTGCATTCTACTCTGTGTCAGATGTTTTGAGAGTATAAGAGGAAATTCCAAATGGGCTTTAGCAGGAAAGATGTCAAGGAAAAGAAAATATATTAACTCATAAGGACAATAAAAACTACAACTGACTCTCCATGATATAAAGTATTCATTTGTTTGGTTCACCATGCGTGTAAAACACTTAACCTAAATGAAATGCTGAACACATAGCTTACAAAAAGAGAAAAAACAGTCGTGCAGTGCACAACCCCCATGCTGAATTAACACCTGCACCGATAAGGCTGAATTAACGCATAGCCTCAGGTTGGAATGATTTATACATTTTCAGCACTGGGGGTGTTGCAGCCTAAAAACACACCATGCATCTTAATTTATTCCCGCAGGCTGATGACAGAAGCTGAATCTCCCGATTGTCCGACTCTCAGTATTCTGTAAGATGATGTGAAAGAACTCTTAAAGAAGGGGAAATACAGTAATAACCCTCGCATGTGGTGTGTTAATAAGCTTGCTGTCTTACCGTTGGACCTCCGGACGATATTCTCTAGAAAAGTATTTTGAGGGGCCACGAGTCCTCTGCGACCCCCGGCCATCCCGACTCCTCTGAGACTGAGCAGCGATTCTAACGATCCGGTAAGGGACGATCAGTGAGTCCTTCTTGGGAGTCTACATGATTTCGGATGCTTTGAGGACAGAGATGCGGCACTGTGATTGTGATGCGCTCTGCTGTCCCTCGGCAACCCGGTGTGTGTGCGTGCGCGCGCGCGCGTGTGTAGAGTCGCTGCCCCGGGTCGCACCGCCCACATCGGCCGCGGTAACGGACCTGAACGGCCGGGACACTCCACCTGCTGGCGGTCGGACGAATTACATTATTTAATAGACGATTCAATTCAATTATTTAATTCCTGAGGTGCATAAAGATGTGCTCCGCTTATTATATTATATAAACTCTAAATAAGAATAAATGTGTAGTTGTCTTAATGACTGAGTTTATTATTTAGTTGATTATTTCGTTAAAACATTTTACCGTGGCAAATCCCTCCAAAGTAAAAAATCTAAGTGTTTTAAGTATGCAAATTTGTCCTGAAGCTTCAGCATGGGTTAGCCTACTTAATCCCGCGAACATGGCTTATTATAATATTTGAAAAAGAGTCACAGATTCTGCAAATAAGAGACGTAAAAGAGTAAAGTGTCACCAAACTTTTTTTTAAAAATCCAAATAGAATTTACAGAAAAGTACAGTTTGAAATATGGTGATTTAATTTTAACAAACTTCTCACGATCCTGTCACCAGTTTACTGGTACGTATATGATTGAAGCTAAAAAAAAAAAATAAAAATAATGGCCAATGCTGGCACGATAGAATGGCACAAGAACACTTAGGCACCGCTCGCAACCCTACCACCCTCAACACCCAAAAGATCCACTTAGAGAATCCTGGTGAAAGACACCACAGCACAACCTAGTGGTCTTGTGGAGCCACACCCCAATGGGCAAGAGCTTCCCCGGTGACACAAGGGGACCACAAATCCTAGGTATTTATAATGTAAAAGGTTTCATTGTATTATTATATTATTATATTATTATATAGCTTTTCTTATAGAAGATCATTAAGCATTGTATTATTATTATTATTATTATTATTATTATTATTATTATACATAATTTCAAGATTCAAGATTCAAAGAACTTTATTAATCCCAGAGGGAAATAGCTTATTCTTGGTTACAGTTGCTCACGGTTGTTATCTAAAGGAAAAGTAATAAATAACTACAAAAAATTTAATATATATAAAGAGTCCTAAAACAGTAAGTACCAAAAATATGACCCAAGCACATTTGTAAATATTGCACAATAATCTAAATCATGTGCTGTATGTAATATTGTATTATTATATCTAATATTGCATTACATATTTTATTGAGAAGTATTTATAAGTATTTTATTCCAATTATCATATTATTCATACAGGTAAGTATTAATGTCCTATTGTGTAACTGTTAGTGAATATTCACATACATGTGTGTATGAGTTACAGAGAAGAGTTGTATAATTGTATGGCCGTTGGGAGAAAAGATCTCCTGTGGCGCTCTGTGGAACACTTGATGGTATTCAGTCTCTGGCTGAAATTGCTCCTCTGGTCAGCGAAAACATTATATAGCGGGTGAGAAGGATTGTTCAAAATGTATTGTACTTTGGACAGAATCCTCCTCATCGCTACTACATCCACAGAGTCAAGCTCCATTCCTAGCACAGATCCGGCCTTTTTAACTGCCTTGTCCAGTCTGTTCCTATCAACAGTATTAACTGTATGAACAACAATTAACTATATAACAATTTGAAAAGAAACTCAAGATATTGAAAATAGTAATAGAAACATAATACTGAACAGGCAGTTAATATTAACAATTTACATATTGCTCATATATAACTAAAAAACAACCTTATACAGTATGTGAAGAGACCCGACAATTGCAACATGGTAAACCTTAATCAAATGCAATATTATCAAGTGTCTCATAATTTTTATTATTTTTTTGCACCAAATTTGCACCAAATTTATTTGAAATTTGAAAGAAAAAAGATCATGTGTTGCGTTCCCATTGGGTCGACATAGAGTACAACCATAAAAATACAGAGTTTTAGAATTATAAAATGTTATATATTTTAAAATATAGAACCTTAATGTGAGTACATATCAGTGTTATATTATCGTGGGCTATTGGATATGTGTACAAATAATATTAATCATCATAATAATCATCATCATCATCTTAAGAAAGCTTGACTGTCCTTTACAGTTATACCCGTGTGTCGGTGTTGTTGCGACATCTGCTGGAGATTAATAATATAGGCAGTTTTCTTTATAATGGCACATAATTATATGAAGGGGCCATAAGAACAGATTTATATCCTCTACAAACACAAACATCTCTCTATTTATTTATCTATGTTTCTCTTTTAGAATAAATAGTTTATGAAATTCTAGCCTAATGATAATTGACTACTTTAATCACATGTTGATGTTACTTTTTATTTACTCACATAAAAAATACTAATCACTCCCTTCACCAATGTCTCACCAAACAAAATTGATTCGTGTTTAATTTTTCATTATTTGCATGCATTTGTATTTACTGTATTTATAAACAACTCTGACGCAGGCACCGGTTCACAGGCAAAACAATTCATTCCGCCGAAGAAAATAGTTCGCAAGAGAGCGACATATAATTTGATGGATGAAGACTGCATTTATTCTTTAATAAATAAATATATTGCTTAGAAACATAAGCCTAAAATCTAAACCAAAGGACTTTATTGTGGAATACTGTAAACGGTAGTGTTTACCGTTGTGGCGGAGGGATACCGATCAGAAGCACTGTGGCTCAAACTGCGCAGGGGAGTTATTGCAAGGGACAGGCTAGCTGTGAAAAAAACCGTGCATTGAATATTGAATACACATATTTTTGTTTCATACGTGTGGGGGAAAAAAATATAAATACCATTATAATGCCTGGGATGATGGATAAAGGGTCGGAATACCTAGGGAAAGGTCGGTCTAACGGAACGAAAAGCCCCTCAAACGCCTCGAATGGGCATTTTTCTGATGAGAGTGGCAGCGACGACGAGCACGGTATAGCCTCGAACACACACACATACACACAGCTTTGCGTTTTGATTTAAGAATATATCGATCGAGACCAGACCCCTGAGGACTGATAGATACACATTTCCTTTGCCTTGCAGATGTCGGAATGCGAGTGGGATCCGATTATCAAGCTAATATTCCTGATTATGATCCCGGTACGGTAGGCTCACTGGGGTTCTCTTGCCGTGTAAAGCAGCATACTACTAAACTGCACTAGGCAGTATGGAAGGGTAGTGCAGCAACATTGGTTACCATAGTTACTATACAGCACGCGCAAGCTTGGCGTACTATGTAGAATATGAGTATGCTTGTGGCTGAAGTGTGGTAGCCTCGGTGTATAACTAGCGCACTGAATGCTAATATGAATAATATTTATGCTTGTTTGTTTTGTTTGCTAATTAGTTAAGTGTTTTGGAGTATAAATAGGTTGAATGTTTCGGATAATAACAATACTGAGAGTAGTGTTTGCTCGAATAAAATTGTAAATAATGTTGCGCGTAAGATAGTTTCCCAGTTAGCCAGTTGCTAGTTTGCGAATTACGCTTAACAAAATAACAGTAATAACGTTAAAAATACGAAGAAAGTTGCTATTATCTCTGGACAAACGTCATGTTTTGTTGTTGATATAGTTTTCTGCACAGTTTCTATGCAGTTACAAAGTCCTGCTGAAGTAACATAGACAAGCTCGTTATTTCACCAAAGCCTTGATAAGAGTTAAGAGTATATAGTTAACTTGCTGTACAAATTAAATAATGCAGATTTTGTTATATATTTTTTTTTTTTTACATAATTATAGCTAATGTTAACACTAACTAGTTGTCATAGTCATTGTGTTAAGCTGTGTTATTTCACATTTTCACAGGAACTACCAAGTACAGTGATAAAGACACTGGAGGCATGTTGGTGTGGTCTCCGTATCATAATATTGTCGACACTAAATGTAAGCATACTTATTTTCTATTTATTATCTCCAAAATATTCATCAGATTATAAATATTTCATCAGACTTTACTACCACTTACACACCTGTGTTTCGTTCACAGTGGATGAATACATTGCCATTGCAAAGGAAAAACATGGCTATAATGTGGAGCAGGTAGATACGGTTTCTGTATTGCTTGTGTTTTAATATGTTTTTAAATTGTGTTAATTTAGTAAACTGAAAAACAGTATAAATGCATCAACATTAATTTAAGGGCAGAATTTCCATTCAAGTAAAAAATGTACATTTAACAAAAACATAAGTAATGGTTAAAAATGTGTATGTTTATGTTAAACTCGTTTTTTTTCCCCACTTCCCCTGACCGAGAATGTCACTTTTTAAAAATATAAATCAGTACATAATAGGATTTTTGTTCTTATTTTATAACTGAACAACAAAACATTTTAATTACATTTTAATAACCTGCGGTTTTGCTCAGACACCAACATTGCCGTTTTTCTGAGATATGCCATGTCAAACAATTTCATACTGTTGACTCAAACACTTACAGTATTGCAAAGAAAACTTTAGAAGATACAGAACAGTTAAGTGAACAAGTATAAATGTTATACAAGAAAAGAAAGCAACGTCAGAAGTTTCTCATACCCCAAATCACTGCAGTTTCAGATGAAAAAAATTAATTGCTGTTGAACACTGTTTATACTTTTACCTGATCAGAATCATCATTAAACTTTTCCGTTGACCCCCATAGTACCAAAGGGAAAGAGCCCATGAAACAGTGCAACATGAGCACATTAAACAAAACAACAAAGTGGTCACACATGTCCTAAAATGCAAATAGAAAAACTATTACTGAAAGATTATTTTAGTAGTAAATTAGAATATGAGTTAAATTTAAGAATGCGATTAAATATCCCACTATTTAAACTGAAAATATATAGTTGGTTGACTAAGCAGATTAGTAGATTAATAGAAAGATTTTTTTTTTATGTTTTGAAAGTGGGATCATGATATTCTAAAAATAACGATATTGAAATTAAATTTGCTACTCTTACAAATTTCCACTTTCATAATAATACTCTACTCAGTGTTTTGAGAAATATGTGCATTATGCATTTCCGAAAAACATTTTTTTGTTGTTGTTGTTGTTAGGATTCACTTCTTAATAGTAATGAACATCTTGCATAGTTGCATTTGCACATGCCACATTGGACAACTAGCTACTTTTGAAATAATCTTGCCCTGACCTATTTTGTGGTTGTACGGGACAATTGGAGAACTGACATCAAGCCCTGAATATAAATATGCAAAAGGTACATAAGTGAAGTTCATAAATCTGGGTTCTTGCGCAAATAAGTATTACATTTAAATGTTCTTTGGAAAAAAATTAAACAAGTCAATGCATTTGACATGTAATATTAATATTTTATTGTGAAACTGATACTAATATAGACAATACTTGTATTCCTTTTTCATGATACAATGAATGATCCTTGAAAAGCATTGCCAATGCATTTCATAAAACTGTAGCAAAACATGACTTCCCACTTATTTATTATTATTATTATTATTATTATTATTTTATAATAAAAATAATCTGAACTAATAATTTATTTAATGTAGGGAGCTTTTTTATTCTGTCAAAAACGTTTAGTTAATGCTGCACTAGTACAGTAAGTGCTAACCAGTAGTTTTGGCAATAGGTTTGGCAAGTGTTCATGATGACTCTAAACATTTTTAATATGACCTGAAGCCCAAAACCAAAAAGTAAAAGTGAATCCAGAAGTAGAGTGGTCTTTAAACTTTATTTAAATTGAAGGCTGTGATTTTGGATTACCCATCCTCAAACTCTCTTTGGAGCACAGAGCTTTATTTCTGTGCTTTCTTCATGAGTAAGCATAAGTTGCAAATTGCCTTCATTAATTATCTATTATAAACATGTTACTACTGGATAGAGTAAATAAAGTTTATTAGCTTGGCTTTCCAAGCTTCGGGTGTAAAATTTTAAATTTATTAAAGTGCTGCTGTCGTGATGCATCAGTAAGCTTTTAATTACAGTAATTACACACCTCATGCAATAACCTCACCTCACATTTAACCCCATGCAGAGCAAAAGCAACAACACGAAAGGGAGCACAGCCCATTTTATGCAGAACACTCAAAGACTTTTGATACAGTATAATTAGATTTTAGAGGACATTCCATCAGTGGGATTTATACTGTAAGATTATGATTTGTCCCTGGGAATAAACAGACTCACTTTTATGTCTGTATGTGAAGTTTTATTTATTTTATTTTTTTCTGCAAAAATTTACGTGGTACAGATTTCTGTTTTTGCTGTTCCTCTGAAAAAGCTACTGGAGTTGCTCTTTAAAAATGTAACGTAAACTACAAATAGAAATTAGGGAACAGATTAGGGGATTTAAAAAACAGTCTATGTGAAAAGGATGATGTAACTGTGTATGTCCAACAGGCTCTTGGCATGCTCTTCTGGCACAAGCACAACATTGAGAAGTCCCTGGCAGACCTGCCCAACTTCACCCCCTTCCCAGATGACTGGACAGTGGAGGACAAAGTCCTGTTTGAGCAGGCCTTTAGCTTCCATGGCAAGAGTTTTCACAGGATTCAGCAGATGGTGAGTCACAAGACGATAATCACATGCAGTCACTGTAAATAGTAAATAGATATAAAATGTCATACCAAATAAACTTTTTTTTTTTTTTTTTTACAGTTGCCAGATAAATCCATATCAAGCCTTGTGAAGTACTACTATTCATGGAAAAAGACTAGATCCAGGACAAGCTTAATGGACAGACAAGCAAGAAAGCTGGCAAACCGAAGTAATCAAGATGAAAGGTGCACTAGTCAAAGATTGGTTGTTTATCTGGTTACAATTAAAGTACTAAGTTATAGGCCATTCTATTCTTAACTTCTTTCTTTATTGTCTAGTGATGAAGAAATGGAGGAAGCTAATCCTATTGAGGCAAACGACAGTGATTATGACCCTACTAAAGAAACGAAGAAAGAGGTAAAGTATTATGCGTGATAACTATTTTCTCAAAATAGCTTGCACATGATTGTCATCCTTTTGGTACTGCAGTGATTATTATTATATTAAATTATGATGTAATATTTACTGCTTGTCCTTGTGCCTAAGCTGTGCACTGTGTTTTGTTTTCCAGACCCATGTTGAGCCACAGATAGTGAGCTCTAAAATCAGCATGGGTCGGCGAGACCATCAGACCCTGCAACATCGGCACCACTCACAACGCTCCAAGTGCCGTCCACCAAAAGGCATGTACCTCACGCAGGAGGACGTGGTGGCCGTATCCTGCAGCTCCACCGCTGCTAACACTGTCCTCCGACAGCTCGACATGGAGCTCGTCTCCCTTAAACGACAGGTAATCTGGTTAGACTGCTAAAGCGTGGGCACTGAAGATTCATTTGACAGAATCTGTATTCCTGACCGGAATTTAAAAAAAAAAAAATTCTAGAATAAATATTTACATTCATTTACATTTTTTTTATTGTACATCTGAGCAGTTGAGGGTTAAGGGCCTTCAACTGCTCAGGAGGACCCCTGAACCAGTAGCTAGTTTTCAGTAATTATTTCACCGGGAATATGTCTCCTCAACGAAACGTATTATTCACAGAATGGTATGCAAACAATTCAATATTAATTTTCTTTATCTATCAGGTTCAAAATGCCAAGCAGCTGAACAGTGCTTTGAAACAGAGGATTGAATCTGGCATTGATGAGTACCGGCTGCCTGAGGTAAATCAAAATTATAGTTGTATAATCTGTTCTCTATTTTATTTCTAAAACAAATCAAGTGTTTTCCACTAACTATTCTTCACATATAATGGGTGAAACTGTGTAATATTTGTTAAATAAAGCTAAAGAAAAAAAAAAGGAAAAAAATATATATTGGCATTCAATACTGTCTGTCGAAAGATTAAGGACATTTGACCTTTTTAGTTTATTCTGCTCTTTTTGTCTTTAAATTGTAATTTTCACCCATTCCACAGACAGCTTAAAACTATAGAATGTAAGAGATGTTTGTAAAGGAAGAACGCAGTGCTGTGTGTAATTGAATAGCTTGCCCACTGACCTAAATCTAACTCAATCAAGCTGCCATGCTAGATTTGAACTGAAAGGCAGCATTTCAAATTAGAGATTTCTGAGGAATGCCTGGAAAAAAAACACTTGTTTTAAATAAAGGAGTTTTTTGTGTGGGTGTAGAAGTTCCCTCTAACTACTGAGGGAAAGTTTATTATATCGATCTGTCATTTTATTATTAAGTATTGATGTTCCTGTCAATTTTAACTCCTGAAACTACTGAGAGTAGTTTTGAGAATTCCGTTGGTTGCTGCCACTACTTTACTACAATCTAAAACTCTTTAGAGTTTTCTCTTAAGTTTTTCCCCTCCGGGGAAATTTTTTAATGTTTAATAAGACAGTATTTTTCTATCAGACAGAGTTACAGATTAGGATTATTTTTAGAACATTACATACATTAACACTACAAAAAGTCCTTTGATCAATTCTTTTTCTTACTGTAGAGTGTAAGAAATGTTGTGTTTCCTTTCTTGTGTTTTAGTCCAACCAAAAAGTTAATGCCCGCTGGACTACAGATGAGCAGCTGCTTGCTGTTCAAGGTAGTTTCTCAACACATTAACCTTTTAGATGATGTTTAATTGTATGACATTTTGATTTTAATTCTTGTGACCTTTTTTATTCAGGAGTCCGCAAGTATGGCAAAGACTTCCAGGCTATTGCAGATGTTATTGGTAATAAAACAGTGGGGCAAGTTAAGAACTTCTTTGTGAACTATCGGCGTCGTTTTAACCTGGAGGAGGTGCTGCAGGAGTGGGAGGCTGAGCAGGGAACTCGTGCCCCCAACGGAGACAGCATAGCCTCTGGGGAGGATGGAAAAAACAGTTCCAACCCACCTTCAGGAAAGAGCACAGATGAAGAGGAGGAGGAGGTACATTAATGTGCTCCTAGTAAAATAAACAGAGATTTACCTGATTGATTTTATATACACATTGATTATATGCTGATTAATGTGCTGATTTTAATGTGCACATTACACATTAATTATAATTATAATCTTGTCACTTACAGGGTCAGGTGAAACCTGCCTCTGGCCCGTCTCCCATAGCTGTAGCGTCACTGGCCATGGCAGCAGGAAGTGGCAGCACTTCCTTAAATCAGCCTCCACCATTACTACGGCCCTCTCTGCCAGCCACTCCTGCACTGCACCGTCAGCCTCCACCCCTTCAGCAGCAGGCCCGGTTTCTGCAGCCTCGTTCAGCTCTAAACCAGCCACCCCCCCTCATTCGGCCTTCCAACCCACTCCCCCCACGCCTCAATCCCCGCCCCGCTGCTCCTGCCAACACAGGCATAGGCCCACAACCCCCGACACTAGTGGGCATCCCATCTGAAAACCCGTCCTCCTCTCTGCACTGAGCATGAGCAGCACACCCGGAATTGAGGGTGAGAAAAGGAAACAAGCACTCACAAATTCATATGCTGTTGAATTTGTGGTGTTGTTTTTTTTATCAACATTTTGTTATAGTAATCAGAGGGTAGGTTTCTTCATGTACAGACAAGAGACAAATTAAAAGAAAAACCTATAACACATGGTGGGTTACAGACATGTTGCTCCATAATCTATATATATTTTTTTTTCACATATTCAAATCACTGATGGAGCCTTTGTTCCGGGTCATTGAGGTCAACTAATCCTGGAAATGACCATTTCTATCAGGATAGAAATGTTTCATCGTAGGAGAAAAGTGATCTTGAAAAACCTTGTATTGCTTTGCTAAATCGTGCTAGAAAAAAGCCTTTACAGCATTAAACAACTACAGGTTTTTTTTTATTTGTCACCAGTCCGCATGTGTGTAATGTTTGCCTATGACTGACTCATTTTGTTTATTTGTTATACTGTATCATTATGTTTATTTAAATATTGTGCATCTGGCCATTTGTTATGACTTCATACAAGTGGCAAAAGACAACTCTGGGTTTTACAAATTTGTCTCGCAGAAAGTGCTGCATAACCAACAGTCCTGGGCACGGAGCTGGACCTGATTCAATCTGTGAGATGCTCTACAACACAGTAAAATACACTTATCCAGCCTGAAAGACACTGACTTGTCTCTGCCTCCATGACCTTTGGCTCAGGAGGAAATGGATTTGGTCTGGCTCCACTTCCTGGACTTTTGATTCTGCTGTGACTGGTACTTGCTCACAATCAGAAACTGGTAGTGAGTGCTCTTTTTCATTTTTTCATTTAAGTTTGTTATATAAGGGCTAATCGAGTCCTGCTGTATTTCCTTTTCCTGATGTAAGTGTTCAGTGCACAGTTGTTGAGACTCTCATGTCATCTGTATATAAACATTATTTATTTTTATACTTGGTGCTAAGGACTACCGACAGATTAATGCCTATCGTCCAGATTTTTCACCATGAAAGTGCTCTTAAGGTTTAAGAGAACATTGTATTTGTTTTTAAAAGAACATTTTTGACTTTAAACATTGCCACAAGTCTTGAATCTTTCCACAAACTACTGTGGGATATTGTACATGATATATGTATTGTAATGAACAGCTTATTGCATTTCATTGACAGTGGTATTATGAACACTAAAATAGCTGACAATGTGGTGTCTCAAACTTTAAGGTTCTCGTCAGTAAAGAAATTATTTTATGAGCATAATTTTTATGTCATATTTAAATATTAGGCTTAATATTTTGGTTATATATTTGAACTTTTATGGACATATTTTAATACATTTTGTTTAGTTATTAGATTCTATGAGACATTATTTACAGAACTACTTGTTTTTGAATTATTGAACAGGCAAACAGTCTGATAACTAGTAACAAACATAAGCACTTATGTTTGTCTGTCACCACTATAACAAAATGTGCAAGTCATGGACCCGGTGGCTCTGCTTCACTGACCCCACTTTCAGAGCCACCGTCCTTAAATTATCTTGCACACTCATTTTTATCCAGCTGTTATTATTTATTTGTATATGTTGGATGTTGTTTTAGAAACCACTGCGTAGTATAGGAGATGATTGAACCAGAGATTAAGCTGTTGACTCAGTGTGTGAGTTTGGTCCCACGCTGGTAGTTTCTTACTATACCCCGTAGCATACATTTATGTACCTTTTTATGGAGAGGTGTTGTTGATAATTTTATTTGCCTGTACAAAAACTGGATACTTGTTCTCCATTTCATAATCATCAGTGTTTTACTGTAACTCTACTATGTTTTGTTAATTCAGTCTGTAGAGATTCTGGATTTGTGCTTTCCCTGCATGTCACTATGTTTGTAAAGTCACTGCTGTGTACGTATTTTAATCTTTTTTGTGTTGTATTTTATCTCATGTATGTTTTGTGGTCTGATTTTTATCTGTTTTCATGTGACAACTTTATAGTTTCTTAAATGTAAATCTCAGTGTACATTTGTCCCTTTTTACACAGTTACCTCTTAGAATGTCAAAATTATTTATAGCACTTATTGATTAAGTAGGAACCACCTTACTAGTGGATTGAAACTTATCTCCCTGTTACACTTGACAGACATAACGTCTACTTTATCTGCATTTCAGGCATTAAAGCAGAAGTGTCCACACTACATTGGTGTGCTCATTTGTGTTTTCTGAGGCACATTTCTGACTGGTGAACATTGGAATATAAATTAGGGTTTTCCGTCAACCAGCTCAGTTATAGATTGCAGTTTTTATGTTCTGTATATTGGTTGCGTGATTCTTCAGTGCCATATCCATATAAAATATCATTTTGAAATATATTTGAATTAATTGAAGTAAAATGAATTCAACAGTTTTCTTTTTAAACAGAGTTTCTTATAGATAAGCAAGACAGTTGACAAATTGGGGTGGGGTGGTGGAGTGTTGATATGTAATCAGCTGCACCGCAAGTGTGTTTTGTTAACCAATCAGAAAAAAGCATTTGGAACCTTATAAAATTTGCCAGGAATCCCTACATCTTGAGTATTTATTAATCCCCAATAAAACAGATATCAAGACATAAAATCCGTCATAACCCTGAACAGGTGTGTTTGGAGTTTGCATGTTCTCCCTGTGCTTGCTGAGATCCTCTGGGTACTGCAGTTTCCTCCAGTAGTCCAATGACATAAATTTGGTTGATTAGTGTTCCCAAATTGCCCGTTGTGTGTGTGTGTGTGTGTGTGCGCGCCCTGTGATGGATTGTCACCTTGTCCAGGGTGTAGACTGTAGGCCCCACTGACCCTGTTCACATGATAAGCGCCATAGAAGATGAAAGATGCAAGATAAAGTTATTACTAAAGTATGTTTCAAGTCAATATTAGCTTACTTAGGGGTGTTCAAGACAAATACGTGAAGTTGAAGGGGTTCAGCATATCAAAAAGTTTAGAGATAACGACGTGCTGATAGTGGCCACGCCCACATCTACTGTCAGGTAATGACATTTCGCTTTTAAACACTGACACTGGTGCGGCAGCTAGAAACACTCGTGGCGATCCCGGGTGCTGCTGCTGCTGCTGGTGTTACTGGTGCACCATCACGGTGCCGCCCGCAGCGAGAACTGCAAGTACGAGACAAATCTAACTTCCTGTTCAGCGCGCTTTCCGCTGGCAGCACGCCAACTCCGACACCGTGACGTCACGGCGTGTGTTCCCGCAGTGCTTGATTGCGCGTGCGGAGGAAAGCTCGTCTCGGAGCTCTCCAGTTGGCTCCTGGCGCTCAGGCCGCGCGCGGTATTTCTGATCCACTGGAGAGAGAGAGAGAGAGGCGACACCGAGCTCGAGGTACGTGACCTGGACAGAGAACACGCACAATTACACACACATACAGTATATATATATATATATATAGGTATCCTATATGCTCACGCGCTTCATCTGTACATGTATTCCTGCGGGGGTCAGAGCAAAGCGAAAGTAAAAATTAAGGACTGCATTTAAAGTACAGTCAGCTGTTACATTCTGCAGTTATGATAAAGGATACAATATGATAGGATGTAAAATATATGATAGGAGACACGCTGTTCCTTTCATTGTCGGATGTTTCTGTATCCGCAGCCGCCTTCCACCGGGGATTCCCCGCGTAGTCTAGTGCAGTGTAAGTGTAGTGGAGGTGCTGAGGCGTCGGGTAGGGTACTGTCGTGCAGAGTGTGTGTAGCGCACTGAACTGAACTCTGGGGTAGAGTAAGGTAGTGTAAGTGTAGTATCAGTGTAAAAGTAGTGAAGTCTGAGTGTAGTGTAAGTGTAAAGGTAGTGTAGTGTAGGGTAGTGGATGAGAGCGTCTGCCAAATGCCTAAATATAAATGTACAGTGTAGGGTAGGGGAGTGTGAGTGTAGTTTAAGTGTAAAGGTAGTGTAGTGTGAGTGGAGTATACCTGTAAGTGTAAAGGTAGTGTAGTGTGAGTGGAGTATACCTGTAAGTGTAAAGGTAGTGTAGTGTGAGTGGAGTATACCTGTAAGTGTAAAGGTAGTGTAGTGTGAGTGGAGTATACCTGTAAGTGTAAAGGTAGTGTAGTGTGAGTGGAGTATACCT
>JAQMYG010000007.1:9987593-10012101 GCA_030014215.1 Clariallabes teugelsi
TGTGCCCGAAAGTCTCCTGGGATAGGCTCCAGGCCCCCCGCGACCCTGATCAAGGATAAAGCGGTATAGAAGATGAAATGAAATGAATATGTATACTGTTTACTGTATAACAAGCAGCCTAGAGAAATATACAGCATATACGATATATATATATCAGTCAGTAATAGTCTGAGTTTGAGAAGTAATGAAAGGTTGGGGAAGTAATGATATTCTTCCTTTTGATGAGGAGTGAATTGCTGCTGTGCGTGCGTGCATTTATATCTACACACGAAGGCACACACACACACACACACACACAGACACACACACACACAGCAGCAATTCACTCCTCATCAAAGGCAAGAATATCATTACTTCCCCAAGCTTTCAAGGAATCCTTATAGACTTCCCTATAACACTCCTTAGAGCAGCAAACCTATCTCAGACTATTACTGACTGATTGTGCTCTTTTACCTTGTTAGAGTACCACAAATCAGATAGAGTTATTAAGTCATTTCTTAATTGTTCTTTGTTTGACCACTGTCTGTAAATCAAGTTTGCCTCCCACAATGAAGCCTGCTTACCTGGGCAACTGATAGCAGCACCTACACTTACATTTCCCCATCACAAAACATGTTTCGAACTAACCTATGAACTGCAAAACTCTGTCTCTTCCTGTATACAGGCTCAATTTTGGGAGCAGTGTAGAGAAGGATAGCATATTGCAGGTTATGTGTAGGATATCATATATGTGTAGGAAAGTGTAAAGAGGTATAGGGTAGGGTAATGTAGTGTTGGGTAGTGTAGAGTAGGATAGGCTAGTCACTGTAGTGTTGTCTGGGTTAGTTAGGGTAGGGAAGCATAGGGTAGTGTAGTATAGTTTGTGTAGTATAGGGTAGTTTAGGGTAGTGTAATGTAGTCTGGGTTACATAGGGTAGTGTTGTGTAATGTTGTCTAGTTTACATAGGGTAGTGTAGTTTGTGTTACATAAAGTAGTGTAGGGTAGGATAGTGTAGTCTGGGTTACATAGTGTAGGGTAGTAGGGTGTTGTCTGGGTTACCATTTATAGCGTAGTGTAGGGTAGCATAATGTAGTCTGGGTACACAGGGTAGGGTAGTGTTGTCTGGTTCACATGCTATAGTGTAGGCTGGTTACATAGGTTTGGGTATTATGGGGTAATAGATTTTAGCCAGGGTTACGTAGGGTAGGGTAGTGTAGGATATGTAAGAGTAAGGTATAGAGCAGGGTAGAGTAGTGCAGTTTAGTGTAGTGTAAGTCTTGGTAGGATAGGGTAACCAACCAATAACATAGGGTAGTGTAGTGTAGTGTAGGGTAGTGTAGTGTATGTTAGGGTAGTGTAGTTTAGGGTAGGGTGGTCTATGTAGCATAGGGTCATGTAGGGTAGGGAAGTTGGGAGGTTGGGATAGTGTAGGGTAAATGTTTGTATGGTAGTTTATTGCAGGATCGTGTATAGGGTAGAATAGGTTGTTGTAGGGTAGTCTGGGTAACATAACATGACATAGGGTATTGTAGGGTAATGTAGTTTAGGTTAGACAGTGTACTGCTGGTTAGGTTAGTGTAGAATTGGGTAGGGTGGTCTATGTAGCATTGGATAGTGTATTGTAGGGAAGTGCAGGGTGGGGTAGTGTAGAGTAAAAGTTTTGTATGGTAGGTCATTGCAGGATAATGAGTAACATAGGAGAGGTTAGTGTAGGGTAGTCTGGGTAACATAGGGTATTGTATTCTACTAGTTTAGAGTAGATTGGGTAGCATAGGGTAAAGTAGGGTAGGGTAGTGCAACACTTTCTTTCCAGAAGGAGTTCAGACAGTAGTGACACAGCATCACTCTGACGCAATATATAAACATGGAAATAGTCTGGAGTTAATGTTGGCCAGAATAGTTCAGAACAGCATTCCAGCACCTGAACAATTGAGTACATCACTCTTTGATATTTGGTTCATACTAATGTTAAACTATCATTTCGTTTATGTTGCAGTCTGGTTGTAATATATGGCGTTATATTACTGTCAAAAGTAGTGCAATTAAAAAGACGTATTGCGTGCTGTTGTCTTAGAACTCCACAAGCTCACTCTAAACTTGCAATGGAAAAAGCAGTGATATGCATATGAACTATTTTAAAGTGAGTCAATTTCCCTATTGCATCCTTGCACTGGGTTTTACGGTTCCCCCACCTGCTAAATATCCTTTTTTACCCCTGGATAAAGGCACAGTTGGACCAGAATAGCTTTTGGGGTGAGCCTTAACGGTACACTACTGTACATGCACCAAATAAACAGATGCATACTAGATATACAAAAGATGTACCCTTGGTGGTACTGTTTTTCTGAAAGTGCATGGTATCATTCTACACAGTATGACATATGACTATTTTTCATTTAATTTGATGCTTCAAATGTGCAGTGCTATGTGAAATATGATGTAATTTAATGGCATTATTCAAGTTTAATCCTAAATGACTAGTGATTGATTCGAAAGTGTAATAGCTTTAAAAAGACACCAGTTGTAGATGCAATAAAGCTAGGACAAATGCTATAGGTTTGCTAAAGATTCAGGAATTTAAAGTTCTCATGACTCATGAATAAAAACTGTTGTATGGCTGATGTTGCCTGTGGTCACAAGGTTTAAAATACTATTGTTAGAAAAGATTCTTTAGAGCCTGTGTTGCCAGAAAGTCAAAACCAAATAATCATACAGAGACCCCAGAATAATCGTATTTCAGAGCCACAAGAACTGAGTTCGCAACCTGTATAACTATATCTACCAAACAAAAAGCAACGGACTCCAACTATTAAACGATGATCGTACATTGTAAAGAGACCCAAACACTTATACAAATATGATCATTGTCGTACATCTGGCTACATTGTTTAGAGCAGTAATATAGATAAAGTACTTTCTGGTCCTATAAGGAAGGGTTTTCACTTATGTAAAGTCAATTCTGGTGCACAAATACTCAATTTTTATTATTTATTTATTTATTTATGCATTTATTTATTTATTGTCAGAATGTTCTGTTCAAAAAATCCACATAAGGGACTTATGCACATAAAGATATATTAATATAAAAACTTTTTTTTTATGAAACGTTGAAAGGTTGTTCTTACAAAGTAGAATATAATGTTTAGGTAATATAATATCTTAATGTTGAATATGAATTGGGTAAAATCTGTCTACTTATGTCTTTCTGTGTCCATTCAGTCTCATGTCTGTATCTTGAGTGTCCCAGCCTGACATGGCAGCGGAGGAGAATGAATGCTCGAGCCTTCAGCTCTCCAAACAGAGCTCTGCTCCCGTGAGGTCGTGGGAGTTGGAGTCTTTCCTGGCCAATCGCACACTCAGTTTTGTGTCCCAGCTTGATGAGTGCTACATGTGCCCGGCCTGCGGTGGCGCCATTCTTAACCCCCACCAGACGGGCTGTGGCCACATCTTCTGTGCTAAGTGCATTAGAATGTTCATGTAAGTACAACAAAAGAAAATAACAGATCTGTGTAGAAATAGTTCTCTGAGAATATGTATTGATTTAGTTTGTTATGATTAACGAACTAGTAGCATATCCGGTATGTTGTGGGCAGGTGTAAAACTAAAAGCATCTTTTTTTTTCCACAGTGAGAGCAGCGACATATCCAAATGTCCCTTAGATGGCATTTTAATCAAGCCAGAAGAGGTATGAAGAAGTGTTTAAAACGTTAACCATTGACTGTCATATTTTATTTAGCACTTAAAAATGTATTCACTAAAAACATAGAAGGTGAATATATAAATAGCAGAAACTGTTTTATTTATTTGCATTGCAGTATGTTTTTCAAATAAATTTTCAAATTTCAAATTAAACATTCAAAGTCTGCTGTTGAATAAAGATGTTTCTAATGATTTTATTATAATTGTAACCTTTCTCGATGCTGTAAAAATTTTTTAGACCATTTTGGAATAAACCACAACTGTTAATCATCCAGACATTTTTAAGCTTAGTAAAATAGTCAAGCATTCATCCTATCATCAGGCTTACATCCAAAAGCTACCACAGCTGTCTCTGACCAGGAGTCAAGAGAGCATAATTGGCCGTGCTGTCTGGATGGGAGGATTGCCATACTCTTACTTTCTCTTTCTCTCTCTCTTTATGCTGCCAGTCGTAGTGATACCAGTCAATTATGGGCATCTATGAGCTCATGGTTGTGGAAAAGGGAAGAGTATTATACTCCTCATAGTGTGTTATGCTGTCTTACAATACAGTAGACGCAGCAGTTCAAAATAATGTTTGGTGTCAGTCATGTAATGGGAGAGCTGGATATACGGTGGGAATTAGCTGTCTTTCTCTGTGCAAAGTTCATATTTTGCCTTTTTTTCACTGAGACAGTAATTTAGAAAACAAATTAATATTTCACAAAATTTGTTTTAATTCATTATGGCACCTAGTACAGAATACCGTAATACCTAACTATTTGAAATGTCACAGGTTTTTCAAGACAACTGCTGTAAAAGAGAACTACTTAACCTCGAAGTTTACTGTAGCAACACTCCAGATTGCACACAAAAAGTTCCTCTGTGTGATTTGCAGGTAAGGTGCTTCTGTGTGATTTACACATTGATACTGAAACCACACTATACACACTGAAGCAACTAAAAGTCCCTAAATTTTACACTCTGTGTAGCTTAGTAATAACAGACCAGTTATAGCTCACTAACTGTTTCGATATTTCTCCCTCAGAAACACCTAAAGCTTTGTCAGTATGAGATGCTGCCGTGCTCTAACCCAGGCTGCACTGACATCCTGTTTCGCAAGAATTTATCAGACCACCAGCAAAGCCTCTGCCCCTTTCGCACAGAATTCTGTCGCTACTGCACCAAGCCGTATCCAATTTCCCAGCTCCCGGTCAGACACCTTTTCATGTTTTTTCTCCAGTCATGTGATTTAACTTCATCACAGACCTGCTAACCCTGTTAACCCTGTTTTGTGCATCATTTCAGGACCATGAAAAGACATCTTGCCCAGAAGCTGAAGTTCAGTGTCCCAATGATTGCTCTCAGATGGTGAAGAAATATAAGGTGCTGTCCACTTTTGGTTTTAAATAATAAAAATCTATATATATCATAACTTTCCAATGTGTTTACCATTATATTGAATTTCATTCTTCTATTTCATTCCCATAGCTCAAAGGACATATAGATGAGTGTCCAGAGATAGAGACAGACTGCATTTATAAGCAATATGGCTGCACAGTACGAGTATGTACACCAATTATTCCGCATACTTCATACTACATAACTACATACTCTGATACTGAATGCAATTTGACACATTTCCTCTCTCTTTTAGGATAAAAGAAGCAAAGTGAAAGTCCATGAATACACTGAATTTAGCCATCATGTGCTGCTTGTCCTAGAGAGCAACAGCAAGCTCACTAAACAGGTATATATTTCAATTCGGTTTCATTACAGTTCAGACTTAAGTCAGTTCAAACTATCTCTGAATAGCAGTCCCATTAACAGAAAAAGAAAAATACAGAAAATAAACTTAAACCCAACTGCTCTTCATGGTTAAGTCACAATCCAACTATAAAGTTTTACATTTTGACACTGCACCTTTTTATGTATTTTATGTTAGGTTGTTTTAATTTGAATCAGTTTACATGCCACTATTCAGTGTTGCACTACCACCACCATGTTTCTCATTGCAAATTATACAATAAACCAGTGTCTAATTTGAGATGTATTGTATGATTATTGCTTGCCACACTGTAAAATCTCAGTTCTACTGTACATCAGATTATACAGTGAAGATCCACTAATTATAGAAAAAGATTAATATCTACTATGCCATCAATAAGTGTAAAATGGGGTAGCATACACTGAAACAACATCTTAAAATAATGTCTGTCATGATAGAATTTATTAAAACATTAAAGAGAAATTATGTTTGCTGCCACAGAGACTCGTTTTAAAAAATATATATATACAGTATTTTATATTGCCACTTTTTTATTTGTGGCTTTTCTGTGCATTAAGCACAAATATATGCTGTGATTGTATTGTTCACTTTTAGATAAACATCATAGCAGCAGCTGAGATTTCAATCAAGCATTTTTATAAGTGCAGTTATATCATCATGGCATTATTTTTATTAACACTGACGTTCTGAAGATTTTTCCCAGGAAAGTTTTTACTAGTAAACAAGCGGTGCTTTTATTGAACTGCGTATTTGCAAACTTGTAATGTTACACAATTCCATACTGTACCAATCATATCATATCTGAGATATAAAAATTATGTTTATAGAGACTACAGTAGCAGCTTAGCAAGTATGACTAGGTTTGTGTATGTAAGTTTGTTAAATTTCATAGCAGTTACAGTATTTTGTAAGCATTTCCTCATCTCTCTTTCTCTCTCAGGTAGACCAGCTGCAGAAGGACCTGGCCCTCCAGGAGAGGGAGCTGAAGGAAAGAAACTTACTTGTTGATAATCTTAAAAGAGAGGTGTCCAAGTGTGACAACACATTTTCTACCATCCAGGTACAATTTATTTAAGCTCCATTGTTTAATTATTTGCATTATTTGTTGAGGCCTAAAGTATGAAGCTACCAACACCATGCTTAATAGTTGGTATAGTGTTCTTGGTGTTGAATGCCTCAGATCTGCACTGAGATCCATGTCAAGTGTACCCTTTTTATGTTCCACAAAAAAGATACCAGCTGCAGTCAATCATAGTCACTAACAGGAAGTTGAGAGGCTAATAATCTAAGTGGGTTTATGTACATTGTGGAAATCGCAGGAGTGTTTTATGTGTAATTCTGATCCTGTGTTGATTTCAGAAACCTAAAATAAATTAAGCCTCCTTTGAGCTTCATATTCTTGTTTTTCTTTCTATTACCAATGTATGTGAACAATCATTCTGTACTATAAAAACGCAGTTCATGAAAATGACTAAAAGCCCAATATCTCCATTACATTCATGTTCATGGTGAGTGTATAGGTAAACTTCTGACCTCAGTTGTAGGTGTGAAATTTTATATTTATACTCCACGGAAACAGGAAGGTAAAAAGCCCTAATGTCTCTGGAGACAAAAATGAGTGCTTTTTTCAGTGATAATGATTTGGGTTTTATTCCAAAAGCGGTTGACTATTTTTTGAAAATTTGCATTTGAGGAAATATAAGAACGCATACTATTTAAGCAACTAAATATGTTTTAAAACACAAACACAAAACGTCTCTTCTTAGGCTTATATCTCCTTATGTTGGTCATATCAGTACTGTGATTCTATTTGAATTTATACAAGCTTCAGTCACGCATGTCCTTTGTGAACAGTGTGTATTAGCAGGAGCTCAGGTGATGTGTCATGTCTATGTTGTAGAGGTCAGTGGCAGAGCAGAGGGAGTGTGTCTCCAGCGTTAAACAGGAGCTGCAGGAGCTCCGCAGTGTTCTGGATGCTGAGCTGGCGAAGGAAGAGCTGAGGTCCCTCCGAGTTTCACTGGACTCTCTCAGACAGCAGGTGGCAATGACGCAGAGCCTCAGAGATCACCTGGGTGAGGACAGTCTGCAGAAGACATGCTTTTGGTCTATATTGTGTTATAGTTTGTCCTGTGTCTGGACAGTCATGGTGATCACTGAGGAATAGGGTAGAGGAATGCTGAGGCATTGTACATAGCATGTGGGGATTTCCATCCATCAGTTTATATTTAAGTATTAATGGGCATTCGTGGCTCAGTGGTAAGTTTCTCACCTACCATGCAGAACGCATGTAAGGGATGTATTTTGGGTTGTACCCTATCCATTGCAGAGCATCATGCATGATACTCATTCACATGAGTGCACATCTGCTTTTTTCTTCAAAACCAAATGCAATTATACTAAAATGTCAAAATCTTATATAATAGTTCATATAATAGCATTTTCTATATTAGAGAAAAAGTGGAATTGTTTCTACAGGCTTGACACCAATCCTTATACCAGCTCTGTGTGTGTATGATCATGCAGGGGCTTTAGGGCAGACGTGTCAGCGTCACACCCGACTCCTGGACATCCACGTGGAACAGCTGCAGTGCAACGAGCAGCGTTTTCGCCAGCTCGAGTCCACGTCATATGATGGAAAGCTGATCTGGAAGGTTCACGACTATCAGCGCAGGAAGGATGCCGGTGCACCGCTTACCTCACCGCCTTTCTACACCGGCCGCAGCGGTTACAAGCTGAGTGCCCGTGTGTACCCCGATGGGGAAGGTAGCGCCCGGGGCACACACCTCTCCCTCTACGTCATGGTGATGAGAGGCGACTTCGACTCGCTGCTGCCGTGGCCGTTCCGCCAGAGCGTCACGCTCACCGTGCTGGACCAGAGCGGCTCACGCAACCACATCAGCTGCAGCTTCAACCCTGACGCCAACAAAGAGAGTTTCCGCAGACCCACAGCCGAAAGCAACACAGCATTAGGCTTCTCCCGTTTCATCTCTCACACTGATCTGGAAGGTCCCCGAAACGCAATCTATATACGAGACGACACACTGTTCATCAAAGTCAAGGTGGACACAACAGGGTTGGAAGATTTGTAGTGTATTCTGAGAGAGTGGATCTTGTAAAGCTGGCCTTTATAAGATTTTTGTTTCAGGATATGAATATGCATTTAGACAACTCATAAATGAATGGCACGCCTCCAAAAACGACTACCACTATAAATAAGTAATAAACACTGGTTTCAAAACTGTTTGTGTGCCACCCCAGTTAGAATGTAGTGAATCCACTGTTGGAGAGAATAATGTGTAACGGTTATCTGGCTCACGCCAGAATTTACCACATTTCAAGGTCTTACAGTATATGCTTAGGTTTGTTCGTGTGGACAGCCTTTCAGATTAAAGTTTTTAATAAGGGTTAAAAAATCCTGTGGCAATTTTTAGGGAGTAGGGAAAGATATTTTTTTTGTATTATTATTATTACTATTTCACAATAGTTTGTGTTGTAATGAAGGTCTTGTTGTTTTGACCTAATGGCAGAGAAAAACTTTGTCTGGTCTAACATTTTCTGATACATGTACGTTCTTTGCTTTGGAATATTCTGATACTGCAGAATTCAAAGTTGTCTCAACTCTTTACAAGAGTCACCCCATAACTGTTTTTAATAATGCAGGAAAAATGTTAATGTATATTTTTTAAAGTTTTGTTTTCATTATTTAAGTATTTTCGCCTGATTCAGCAGAAATATCGATTCCTTGTGTTTTATGCTAAAGGGTGTCTGTAATTGCCGGACAGACTAAATTATTTTTAGCTGCAGATTAAGTTATTACTTTTTTTTCTTCTTCTTTTTTTTTTATAGCACATTTGCCAAAAATGAGGAAATAGCTTATAGGAGAAGCTGGGACACTGTAGTTATGGTTTCTTAAAGTCTTTGTTTTATTTTTATACGTGGTCATAAATGTGATATTTTCCTAAATAAAGATCTGGTGCATGTTTGTCAGTGTAAAACATGCGTTCCAGTGGTAATAAATAGCTTCCTAGATCAGTAGCAGTGAGAAACCACAGCATTCAACACACACACGTACACACACATACACACACCTGTGAGAGATGACTCAACAGTTCCATTAGCACTGCTGTGAATATTCAGACCCCTCAAATGCAGTAACACAGCCTAAAAGATTCTAGCTGAGACAAGGGTCGCTACAAATACTGTGTAAGGCCATTAATAATCAATATCCAAACATGAGCAGCATTTTTTCTTCCAAGAGTCTTTAATAGGACAGAATAGTACCTACAGTTACAGAACAGTGCCAATTGTGTAACCCTAAGGTTCAAAATAAAACATGACACAAATGTCAAAAATAGGCTACTGTTACAACTGAGTAACATGACACTAGCATGCTCAGGTCTCAGAGGTGGAGGAATAATAAGCACTTGGATGATGAGACCCCCCCTGGCTATTCATAGCTCTTTTGTTCGATTTTAAGACCAGTTGTCATGAGCCAGTACTTGTGCTTCATTCCTGTCCATGCACGGCGCGCTCCACAATCACACGCTGTAGCCGATGAGAAAGGATGTGGAAGAGAAAGAAAGAATGGTTGATCAAACGTAAGTCTTCATGTCTTCATTCTGCATGGCATCAAAGCTATACGTAGCTATCGATTTGATATCTTAACTCCAGTGCACTGGTTAGTAACATTTTTGCTGTTTTTCAGATTTGTCAGCTTAAAAAAACCTTTTCCCTGAAACACACTGAATACAGTGTTTTCTTAAAATATTTGAGAAGTCCTCAGTGATTCCGGTGCTAACTTGACATATATTTTTTTATTCCTGCGAGACGTTCTACAGCCGGTTCATTTCACAGAATAACAGATACTGTATATTGACAATTATATATACTGTACAGTATATAAAGCACCACCACATACTGTACATATAAAGGCTGTGTTTCATTGTTTAAAATGAAGGAAAAAGTGTAATTATCTAAAGGATAAACTGTGATAGCCAGAGCATATTACTTATACATTTAGTTATTACATACTAAAAGGTGGCCAAGAAAGGACAATCAGTGAACTGACTACAGGGATCATGGGCACCCAAGGATCAGTGAGGAGCATCTGGTCTAATCTCACAGAAGAGCTACTGTAGCTGGAAAAGTTAATGCTGGCAGTGACAGAACATTGTTAGAACACCAGGTGCATCGCAGCTTGTGGTGGATCTCACTGCATAGCTGCAGACCAGTCAGAGTTACAGTAGCATGCTGACCCACATCCAAAAGCCAGGGCAGAATAACAGCCACAGCATAAGCATCAGAACTGAATCATTTACAGCATGTACAGACATCCTTATCCAGAGCAACTTACATTTTTATACCGTTATACATCAGAGTAGTTGAGGTTAAAGATCCATGCTCAAGGGCCCAACAGTGGCAACTTGGTGGTTGAGACTTTGAACCTGGGACCTTGCAAACTGTAGCCTAATGCGTTAACCACTGAGCCACTGTTTATGTGTAAGGTTGAACCCCCTGGAGCAGGGTGGACTGGTCTGATAAATCATTGAGGTGTTTTTTTTTTTTTTTTTTTTTTTTTTTTTTTTTAATTATGGGGAGAGCTGAGTTTGTATGTATGTATTCATTCCTTCCAGAAGACACAGCACCAGGATGCACTATGGGAAGAACGCAAGCTGGTAGAATCAAAGTGTTGACTTAACCACTAAGTGCCACAGATCTCAATTTAGTTGAACATCAGTGGGATGTGCAGGACTGGTTCAATCCATGAAGCCCCACCTTATAACTTATAGGAATTAAATGATCTGCTACTTACTGTACATCTTGGTATCAGATACCACAGCACACATTCAAAGGTCTTGTATAGTTGATGCCTCAATCAGAGCCATTTTGATAGCACAAGGAGGGCCTAAGCAATATTTTTATGTTAAAGCTAATAAGTGGAGATATCGACTTCAGAGGAGTTATTGAGTTACAAGATGATTGACAATGAAAGTTGGCGTTAAAGAAATGTATCTGTGTAAGCAAAATGTGAAAAGTCTGTGACAATTAAAAGTCTAAAGTAGTGCTGCATCAACTTATTAGGTAGATATGAAGCAAGTGCAAATGTCTCCTAGCAGACCAACATGTCAATGAAAGAAGTTTAATCTTTTAGTGTAGTGATTATCACAAAATACATCAGGGATGCTACCGAAGATCACATATTAATTATAAATATGAATATACAAATCATTCAGTGTGGGGAAAATAAAATCCTTTAAGGATTTTTATTTAAGCACGTTAGTGAATGAGACTACGAGATCTTACAGAATGAAATGACTGGCTGAGTCTCCTGACCTAAAACCCATTTAGAGTTCCTTTCATTTACTGAAAATAAGACTGAAGATAGAAAGTCCCCAAAACAAAACAGGAAACGAAAAAAAAAAAAAAAAAGCAAAGCTGCTGATGAGGTCAACGTTCTGCTGCAGACTTGTAAAGGACTTGCAACAACCTGTAAACAAGTATAAATATAGTTTAGCTACTTTGTCCTAAACATTGCTTTCTGTAAAATAGGTGTTTATGTGTAAAAAGGTTGAGATTCCTGTATACATGAGTAATATATTAAAATTAAAAATGTTTTTAGCGCTTACATATTTCTATATAAGCCGAGTAGAATTAGTATTACACACGAGTATTATTGTGTTCATGCATGGCAGCACTTGCTAACATCAATAATCTCTTTCAGCTCCCATGGAGTACCCTCTGGAAACAAAGTACAGGCCTGTGCTCGAGGTATTCCCCTTCACAAAAAAATGACACCAAACACTTTACATTGCAAAACAAGAGGAAAGTCCCTTGCTGCGGTTGGTCTATGCAAAAAAAAAAAAAAGAAAAAAAGAGAAAAAAAAAAGATTGCAGAGCAGAGCCAAGCAGAAGCATTGTTCTAGTCGTGATGATATTGAATGGATCACCTTCTCTACGTCAACCTTGCCATCTGCAACCTTGACATGCCTAACAGTCAATTGCTCCCACAATAGTGCAGGATAGAAACAGATTGTAACATAAAGCACTCATACGTCACACAGCCTTGGCAGGCAAAATGACACTCATGTTACCATGCTATGAAATCTGTTAGAAGCTCCTTTCACCATATCATGTCGTTTTTTAGAGCATGATCCCCCCAGATCCCATGAGCAAACTCAAACTGAAGAGGGGTTGTCCCAAAGAAGAGTTCCCTTGTCTGGATGGAAACTACACCTGCATGGCTCGTGTGCTTGATCTACATATGTACACACGCCAGTTCAACCGGGCCACTGAGACTGGAGTCATCTTTGATGACATCATTCGTCCAGGCCTGGAAGACAAAGGTGATTGTTTTATTGGTTAAAATACAATGGAATTTCCAACAGCGGTGCTTTCTGCAATTCAGATTGCAGGTTTATATTCGTGCACTCATGCAAATAACTGTTATGTTCAAAAGTTAGTACCCCCTCTTTTAATTCTTTGTTTTTCTGAAAAAACACTTTTTAATCACCTAATCATAGCAGGTCTCAGTATTAGGCACATACAACCTCAGGGATACAGCGTCTAACTTATTTCACCGTTCCAATATTTGTTTAACAAAACAAATGTGGCCAATACTAAATACCCTCCATGATACAATAACTTGAACTAAACGTTTCCTATACAAATGTATCAGTCTCTCATCTTCTTGTGGAGGAATTTTGGCCCATTTTTCTTTACAACATTGCTTCAGTTCATTGAGGTGTTTGGACTTCTTGGGTCCAGCCACATCATTTTAACTGAGTTGAGGTCTTTGGACTTTGACTAGGCCAATCCAAAACCTTGATTCTTTTCTTTTTCTTTTCAGCATTCTCATGTAGATTTACTGGTGTTCTTTGGATCATTTTGTTTTGTTACATAACCCAATTTAGACCAAGCTTTAGCTATTGGACAGATGGACCCACATTTGCCTTTAGAATACTCTGGCATACAGAGGCGTTCATAGTCAACTTATCGACTGCATGCGGCAGCCCTGTGGATGAAAAACAAGCCTAAATCATCACCTCCACCGCCATGCTTGACAGTGGGTATAAGGTGTTTCTGTCTAAAGGACATTGTTCAAGGGGCCTTGAGGTTTGTTCATATGCAGTTTTGCGAACTTCAGTTGTGCTTCCATGTTCAAACAGGAAGGGCTTTCTCATGCCAACCCTTTCAAGCAAACAATACTTGTTCTATCTTCTTCTAATTGTGCTTTCATAGACTTTAACATTTAACATGCTCAGTGAGGCACGTAGGGTCTGAGATGGAAGTCTTGCATTTTTTTGTATTTGTATATGTATATGTATATATATATGTATGTATTGTATTTTGTATATGTATGTATTGAGCATTATATTGTCTGACATTGGAGTCACTTGTGAATAATCTTTCTCACTGTCAAACACTAACCTCCAAATTATTTGGAAATAGTTTTATACCCTTTCTAGATTGATGTGCAGCAACAATTGCTTCTCTTAGACCATTGCTTACTGTATGTCTTTCCCTTTTGGCGTTGTGTTAACACACATCTGAATGGCTGCAACTTACCCTCTTAAATCCTGTGGAAACAGTACGGGGGTACTTAGTATTAGCCACATGTTTTTTTTCTTGTCGTTTTCATTTTTGTTAAATAAATAATTGCACAGTGAAAAACACGTTATATGCTGATATTCATCTGAGGTTGTATTTGCCTTATACTAAGACTCGCTATGATCAGGTGATTTTTATTATGTTTTTACACAAAACATGCACAATAAATCTTTTGAATATGACTGTATATAGTTTGCATGGTAACCACTAAGTTACAGCGACTCTAATTCAGAGGAAAAGTGAGAAATACAAACATGTTTCTGAGATATTATGCACTCTAAACTGATGAAACTGTATAAAGTGAAATTTGTTAATAAATTAAAAAAGGGAATTGTTGGCTAACTGCCTCTGTAAAAAGAGGAATAAAGAACACAACACAGGATATATTGTAAAAAAAATAATAAAAAGATCTTCAACTCTTTTACATCAAACAACCCGATAGGTGATTATTTATCATATGTAAATGTAAATGTAAATTATTTTACTGTAACAGTACAGCACTCTTGTTGGCTCAGAACCACTCCACTGGACGACTCCATTTACAAAGTGTCATTCGGGCATCGGAAAAATCACACTTACTTTTTCTAAGGAAGATCAAAAGGCACTCATGATGCGGAGGAAGACTGACTCATAACCAGCTCAGCACAATTACTGTTCACATCACACACCTCACAATTACCAGGTTGTTTTTTTTTTAAGAACATGTTCCAAAATGACTTTCTCTGAGTTCAGATCAGTTTTACAGAATATTCTTAGATCAAAAACTTGTCAAGTGGTCTTTTGCTAGTTAACGAGTTTAGATTTCAGCAGAGTTTCTAGTTGAAACCCTTCTGTTGTAGAATTTTACACAATCTTTAAGAATGAGGGATTTGAAACTTGATCTAAAAATGTACCTCTACCAATGATTCAAAGGAAATTGAAAGGAAGAAAATTGAGTAAAACAAAAAAATGCTTGGTGAAGTGGAAACTGGAAACTAAACCACAGCACTCCAGAGCACTAATCGAATGCCTTCATAAATTATATTCTATGTAGTCTAATCTTACAGTAAAAGGATGAACCAAACCTTTTTAATGGTTAATCTGATAACGATCTCTAAGAATCAGCTGATACCAGATACTAATCAGAGGTTGGCATCTTTTTAGTTACCACCATGGGTAACAGAATGCGTAAACAATTTATGTGAAGCATCATGGGCATGACAGTGACATGCTTTACGAGTAGAAGTGTGTATGGAAATACATGTACTTATCGCCCACCATGTAGATCAGGGAAAATGATCTAAAAGATTGCCTTACCCTATCTGTTAGTTGTTCAGTGTTATTTGACGCACTAATCCCTCCCGCCCCCCCACCTGCATGCAAAGTCGTGTACTCAAATATTCAATGTTTGAAATGTCTATAGGATTTTTGAGCTTCTTAATAAGGATAACTGCCAAAATCATTTGGAATGCAAACTTTTCCTGTTAGCTTATTGTATCCCAACAGGCATGAGATAAATTAAAGGAAGAAACCCACTAGCACTATTGTGCTGTGAAGGCATTTATACTGTAGGTCAATTTATCCTCTTAGAGAAAGGAGTCATTTTCAAAGTACACACAAAGTACAAACAAAGTTCACACAAAGTTCATCGCCGTTATCCTACAATAAAACATTTCTATCCTGATCGAAAAGGTCTGTTCAAGGAAGACTCTGTCTCCTCCAAAGAGCATGAGCGCTCATTGAGTCGTTGAATGAGCATGAAGATTACAGTATGTAAATCATATGCTTTGGACATCACACACACCATAGTCTCTGGATTTGTTAGACAGCTCTTTCGAACACCTTCAATAAAACGCCAGCGGATTGAATATCCTTCTAGTGCAGTTCAAGAGAGTAGATGGTAAGATGAATTAAAACTGTTCCCCTGCTTTTTTTCCCCTTAATTGTGTAATATTTGCAAGTCTGTAACATTCTTAGTGTCCAGCTCTTATATACTGTAGTCCAAAAAGGTAATGGATGAGGATGATATGGATGATAACTATGCATTTCTTCTATGAAGGTATGAAGATACTCTCAGTTCATTCAAAAGACTTCTCAGTCAACTTACAGTATTCACCCTACAGATTGTCTGAATGACCTTAAATAACTAAACGTTGAACACTTTAATAAGCTTCACCTTTAACAAGTGACGTGTGCTGAGGAGGCAGAAATAAACCACTGCGTGATTGTGGTTCTAAACTGAACCGTGTCGATTTCTGTCTCTGACGCAGGAACGAGGACAGGGCCTCTGACTGTGGGCTGTTTAGCTGGTGATGCCCAGTCCTACATTCTCTTCTGTGACTTTTTCGATCGCATCATTGAAGCCTACCACAGCTACAAGGTGCTCAGTCACGTTACACAAAAGAGTGACTTCAATTATGACAACCTCAAGGTGAGTGTTAGTTATAGTACAGTACATCATTTCATACCATAGCCACAGATCATTATTATTTTTTAAAATCTTGCTTTGTCAGAAGGTCTTGATTATTTTTCTATAAGAGCAGCCTAGACACAAGTTTATTACCTTATTGTAACAGCTAATTCACCAGCAGCCCTCGTCTATCCTATAACAGCTACAAACTAGAGCCAACCACATATTTTCAAATTTCTGCATCATCACTGAACAGTTACAAACTTGGATCCAAAATCTAAAATTACACAAAGGAAAAGCAGAAAGTGATGCTTATTTCACTGGTGTTGGACAACATTAAATATAACAGAAAAAGGAGAAAGTATGATGTCACATTTGAGAATTTAATTAAAGTAATAATAAATAACAAGGGTTCATTCTAAATGTACATGTTTTTGTGAATAAATAATATAAGGGGATTTAAAGAAATCAAACAGAACTTTAATCACGCCGTGGTGATATATGAAAATGGTCACTTCAGGGTGGTAACATCACACATTATATCACCCTGTTGATTATTTTCCACTAAGAGCATGTCAGATTACGCTTCAGTCTTTACATGCAAAAGTCTCATTTCTTCACATTTCGCATTCAAAGGGAAAAAAAAAAACGTTTTTGTTTGTTAAGCCACAGAGTGACCTATGAATCATTCAAGAATCAAAGCCATCTAACTTAAGGCATGAACCCGTGAGAAACAGGTGCAGATAATGACAGATGATCAGGCTGGTGATTAATACTGTATACTGATGATGCTGATGCTGAGTGGTTGGAACAGATGAGAGGGGAAATGAGGTTGCTGCTGAGGTTGTTATATATATAAAAAAAAAAAACTAACCAATTTTTAAATTGTATCTTTTGGCACTTTGCATTAAATTAAATTAAATTAAATTTAATTTAATTTTAGATAAAGAAATGAGGGGTGGCTCAATAGCTTTGCACAGTACTGTATGCTACTTGTAGCTCATTAATGTGTGTGTGTGTGTGTGTGTGTGTGTGTGTAGGGAGGTGATGACTTTGACCAAGACTATACTGTGAGCTGTGAAGTAAGCGCTTCCCGCTGCATTGAGGACTTCAGCTTCCCCACACACTGCAGCAGAGGGGAGCGGAGACAGCTCCTCACACTGGCCAAAAAAGGTACTGCAATAAACTGTAAAAATACAGAACAGAGTTACGTGAGTCAGCACAGTGCAAGAACAGTCAGTGCAGTACAATGGCCTGTTTAATGATATTCTGTATTTATAATTCAAACATAACCAAAGTCATACTAGCAAAATGATTGGTTTTCCAGCTCTCGACCAACTTGGTGAAGAACTCCCAGGCAAGCTTTACTCAATGGAGGAGCTAAACCAAGAAACAGAAGATAAGGGGCTGATCCTGGATGTCCCGTCTAGTACATTAATGAAGATCGGTGTGGCCCGTGATTGGCCTGACGCACGGGCATTGTGGTAAAACTCACCAAATGCCATACGTTGTGTTATGCTGGAGGGACACACTAAAACGTTTCACAAAAATACACAAATCTACTATACAGGGTTTCATAGACTTGATAATATTTAAAGAGAAAACACTCTTGTAGAACTAAATTATAATACGCATAAATTTACACAATATTGTCTAACCTTGCAGTTCATAAATAACAAGACAATATTAAGATCAAAATAATTTCATACAAATAAATAAATAAACATTGATCAGAACTCGCTCTTTCAATAATATCTTTACGCTTCACACTTTGAAGAACCCAAAATCAGTTGCAGAAAAATTTCTGTCTGTCTGACTGTATGTCCACCCATATTTGTTACAGCATTATGCAAAATTACCTGGGGAGAATTTAATGAAACTTTGCCTACTAACTTAACTTCGGTACTAAACCTGAACCAAAAATTAAATCAAAATGTTGAGTAAAAGTGAAGTTATGAGCAGTTATGTGGCAGATTCTGTCACAGCATCCAGCGTTTTTTGGGACAAATATAATGCTTTTCCTTAAGGTGGGCGTGGCTATATGCATCACTCAGTGTAAAGCTTTGAATTAGAACTTTATGAAAATCTGTTGAATGGCTGATGAATGTATATGTATGAATATGGTGAGGGTCTGATGCTGAAGCGTATAACAGTGGCTTCCCTGTTTGGTTCATCTTCATGAAAGTATGCATCTTACAGGATAAGTGAGAACAGGAGCCTGGCAATTTGGGTGAACATGGAAGATCATCTGAAACTGGTTTCTTCCAGAAGTGATGCCAACATTCAGGAGGCTTTTGCATCCATATGCATGAACCTAGTAAAGGTGAGACTAGGTTAAGGCCACTCTTGCTCTCTTCCTGATGACTGATTACACATGACACACGTGTTCCTCCTCCATGTTTTCTTCTCAGTTGGAGACAATATATAATAAACTAAGGCACTCGTTTATCTGGAAGCCTCACTTGGGCTGGGTGGTGAGCTCGCCGGCGGAGGTGGGCACCGGTCTGAAGGCCACCGTCACTGTCAGGCTGATACACCTTCCAGAGCACAAACACCTGAACTATATCCTGGACAGACTGAGACTTCGAATGGAGGCAGACGGTATGCATTATGTACCACACCTGTTTATTCATGTAATGAGCCTAATTATGTGGCAGCAGCACAACACCAAGTCAAGATGAAATAGGCCAGGAGGTGAGGAGTTTGGTTAACCATCCATGAAAAATGCTTTGAGCAAAGTGTTGACCAACTATGGATTAAAAACCTGGTTTGAGTTACTGTCTAATCAACCATCTATTGTATTGTTAGTTAATTTCTTTGTATTCTTTAAGTACCAAAGCACTATCATGACAGAAGAAAAACAAAGATGACACAACACTCAACTGCTGGTAAATAATATTTAAAACCTTTAAAACTTAACAAGTAAAAAATACAGTATATGTGCTTATATACTTTGCCGGTGTGTTTTAACGGGTGTTGAAGTCTTCAGATATAAAACTGCACGTTTGGGTTTTCAGATATGCCAGGTAGAACAAAAGTTATAATTATTATTACAACTCTCAAAATGAGCATGTTATTATATGGTCATAAAAAAACAACTATAAAAACCTGTGATTGTGTACCTGAGCTATTTCTTTACCTGTGTGATATGTCACTCTATACCGCACAATCCGGAGCCCTATACTGTATATGTTTATTAAATGCTCCAGGTTTTAAGAGATAACGGTCCCTGTACTATTTGATATTTCTTTAAAAGGTAACACAAGTCTCAAAGCTCCCCCAAAGTGTGTGGGAATGCTGCAGCTGAAATACACCTCAAATAATGCACTTTTTTATACCCCAAACTCCGCTTATTTCACCCCTGCTCCAAATGTGGTGTATCAGTGTCTATGTACAGTAAACTAACCACTGCTGAGTCACACCCATTACAGAAAAGTAGAGCTGAGCAACAAGCTGGGGAGGGGGTCCTCTTATATAAGGTCACAAGGGGAAAATTTTATTGGCTTGGCTTTTTATTGTCAAAAAAAAAATAGAAAAAGGGCAAAAATTAGGATTTTTTTTTGTCCCCTTTGGAGTCCTATCTGAATGTCTAAAAATGAATAAAATAAAATAAAATTTAAAAAAAGAATTTTATATAATAGTTCCGCTTTAGATGTTAGTTATAAATTCAAAGACGGTACAGTTTAAAGTGTTGCATGTTCTCTGTCTACACAGACTCGGATGGATTGTACAAAATAAGCAACCAACAAACCATTGGGCTCTCAGAAGTGGAGTTTACACAGCTTGTGGTGGATGGGGTTAAACTTCTCATCAGGATTGAGAAGAGACTGGAGGACAATGTGGACATTGATGACCTGGTGCCTGCACAGAAGTAGAATCACGACACGTTCTTTCAAGACCAGCAGTGCCGCTGGAAAGTTTTCACAATGTACAGTATACTACTATTACTGTATATCTCATAGAAACTGTTCTGGAGAATAATTTTGTAGTAATAATTTGAGTTGATTTTGATGTGGACCTCACTGCTTCTCTGTATGTACAAGCTTTCAATTAAAATGCATTACATCAAAGCTGAATTATCAAATGGTCAGAAAAATGTGTTTTTCTATAACAGCTCTGACTTGTAGAGATTTGTTAATGTCCTCATTTAAGAGGTTATAATTTGTAAAGTAGGAACTTACACAGGGAATTAATGCTGGATGGTCCACAATAATCATTAGATTTTTATTTGACAGCAGCATGTTTAGTTTATGTAAATAAAACATTAAATCTCCTTAAATATTTTTTGGTTAATGTGATTTTCTTATTTAGGTGAAAATGTTTCCTCTTCTTGTTAGGTTTTCCTGCAGTGGAAGAGGGTTTCCTACAAAGGGCATTGTGGTTTACAGTTTCTAAGTTATGTGACAAGTGGCATTTATCATATGAGAAGGAGAGAGAGGAAAACAAAAATGATTGTATGTAACTTGCTTTATGGCCATTGCACAACATTAAATGTACTTCTAAACAGAGATAAACTGACATTTGAATACTTGACAAATTGTTGCAGCACAAAAGGAATAACATTTTCCTTTAAAAGCACAACTTTTTGTTAAACCACTGCAGCTATTGGAAAATCCTGATTGAAGATTTAAGAAATCGATTCTAAACAGCACTAAAATGAACCACAATTATTACAAAATAAAAAATATATAATAAAAAATAAAAAATAAACACATTTAGGCTCAGAATCTCATTTCAAGTAAGCTTTAATGTGCACCAGTGAGACTGAACCTTTATGACCCATGAGACTTTATTGAGAACTGTACAGTACTACACTGGCTGGAGGGAGTACAGGGGCGGTGGTAGTGAAATGACTGGGAGGATTGGGGGGCCGGAAGGGTAGTTGCATTTTTAGTAAAACTCTGCCGTCTCTCCAAACACCTTCAAGCAGCTCCGTCCGCTAAGGCAGCATAATCAAGCATCTGCTCAGGAAATGTACCGTTACAACATATAACGTCACGCTCCTCAAGGATCAGCTTAATCAGATCACAGCTTAAACCCATGTTTTAAATAAGCAAACTAAACACAATCATTCTCGTGAAATGTGTGCAGTCAGGGACCGTTTTTCTGTGTTCGAATTACAGTAATACAACAAAAGCATTGCACATTTAAACCCTCATTACCTCATTACACAGGAACAAGAGGAAATGTTCCAGCACAAGTGGTCTTACACATCACCACCAGCATCATTATTGTCTTTGTCTCCAGCATCACTAATTACAAAAGGAACAAATGAAAGTACATCTTTAAAAACAGAAATGTCACATTCTACTTCTTTCACACAAGGTTGACAAGTTAAAGCAGCGTAGTAAAGGTGGTGCAGAAACTGTAATAAATAAACAGAACATCTTCAGGGAAAATGAGATGAAATCAAATGAAACTGCTGAGAGATAATCACGTTTAACCAACCCTGTTCCACTCCTGTTCCTAATAGGGCTACATCTGCTACAACTACAGCGTTATCCCTCAATCAATTCAAAGCTATGCAAGGCGTTCAAGTCAAACTGGGACTGCACAATTATGAGAGTAAAAACCTATTTCTTTTTCTATATAATGCCCTGCTACACTAATGCACTTTTCCTAGCGTTTTACAAACGCTTGGAAATAATCAAGGTAGAAAGTTTTCTCAGGCCTCAGAGACCTGAGAACTCCTTGCTCGTACTCCTTGCTCTATGTCTCAAAGTCCCAGCAACTCCTTTAATGACGCAAAAATGTGGAAATGGCTTGGAGCGAGGTCAGGACTGTATGAGGGATGTGGCGATAACTCCCAGCCGAGTTATTGTGGAAATGGTGTTGGTGAATGATTGTGTGACAGATGTGCCTCTTCCGCAAGTTGGCGACAAGTTATTTGTTGACTATTAAGGATCAGGTGTTCCACTCGCCGAATGCTCACAGGAACAACTGCAGTGGGCTCTGTGCCGCCTCATTCACGGATGTAGGGTCTTCTGTAAAACCGTGGTGAAGTCATCACCGTACTGTGCTTAAAGTCTTTTGTAAAAGGTTAATCAGTTTTATGCCTTAATTTACGAGAAATTTCACCACAAGTCCCAGTTAGTCTTGAACGCCTGTCACGTATCCCTTTTCAGCATACATGTAATGGACAAAAGAATTAAAAAGGTTAAAAAATTTGCCTTTGGAATGTGCACAGCCTGTTTTATGAAACACTGTTATTTAGTAACTCGCCACTGATCTACTGGTACTACATCCTGTTGAAAAGTGAAAAAAAAATGTATAAAAGAAGGATTAAAATGTCACATGGCAGAGCAAAAAAAAATCTAAAATTTTACAAGGAAAGCAAAAAGCTAAACAAAACAGTAAGACATTTAACAAATTTTCTGTGCAGAACTCAATACTATACAACACCTTCAGATACATAGGCTGAAAAAGTCTTGTATTATACAAGTCTATGAACAATTCAACAAAACATTCTGTATCTTAACTGTACATGTGGAAAAAGTAGCATTTTAAAGTCTCTGCTTTAGCCTACAAAGGTAGTTCTGTAAAGGAACACCAACCTGCTGACCCTGAAAGGGTTTTCATTATTATTGCAAAGATGGTTATGTTAACCTTGCGTATATGTTGAGAAAAAAAAAGAAGAGAACTGGGGAGATCATGGATGCTCATTTTTTTCCCCCTCAATCCTATCTTTTTAAATCCACTGGTCAAACCATACAGCAGTAGCTTCAGAAAGCAGTAAACTCAAAATGGTGCCCAAACTAACTGGGAATGTAGACATCAATGTAGCAAGGCGGAATTGCTCCCTGTTTTGTATTTTTAATGCCGGTCACAGCTTCAGCTCATTGGCTATTTTGGATGCAATATTTTTAAAGGCGATGGAGGTGCCCGAGATGCGCTTGAAGCGGACGCCATTGAGAGAGAGGCGGGGCAGCTTGCATACTTCCATCTCCCACTGGACGAGGCTGTCCTGACGGGCGTCTCCATGAACGCAGAAGAGCAGGAAGCGCTCGCGCTGCTCGTAGTCACAATTGTTGGCGTCTAGCACCTTGCGGATTTCTCGCATCATGTCTCCTGGCTCCATAGACGAGGTGGTCTTCATGCTCCATGTGAAGCGGAGGGATCGTGGCTTAGAATCACGCCCATCATCCTTAGGTTCTCCTGACCCACTCCTGAGGATGAACACAACCCCCAGGAAAACGTTAGGCACTATTTAAAATAAGATCTCATCCTAAATATTGAGATAATTTATGGCTGTTTATAAATCTGCACTGAAGTGTGTGTGTGTGTGTGTGTGTGTGTGTGTGTGTGTGTGTGTGTGTGTGTGTGTGTGTGTGAGAGAGAGAGAGAGATGTCGCACATCATCCAACCTTCAGATAAACTTTGTTAGCTCTGCTTCTGTTGATTTCATCATGTATTTCTTATTTGACCAAAACACAGTATTGGTGCTGATAAATAATTTTTTATACAAATAATACAGAAAATGTGTGTGCTAAAGAAGCTTCTTCTGAAGTTTATGCAGCACAGAAGTGACCAATTGTGCTTCCCTAAAAATGTCAATAAGCTAACTTCAGCCATTTTGGAGAAACGTTTGCTCCCAAAATGGCCATTTTTCATCATAATACTGTCTTGCTTCAAACAATAATACAGTAATTTAAAATGCAAATTATTAATATTTACTAAAATTGGTGTATGCTTCTAGAAGAATTTAACCTGTAAAAAATGCTGCTTTAATATTAAAGCATTCTGTGCGAAAAGAAGGATTTTCCCCCAAAAAATCTGTTTTGCATTTAAGAATAATACACTTCTTCAGGTTAATATTTTTTCATGTGAAATCTAAATTGGCCAAATTTCATCTGGATCACTGAAAGATTTAAAATTAAAACATTTTTTAAAAAGTTATCGACACTACATTAATGGGCATGAAATTGTAATTTGTGTTTATTTTTTATCTGACAAAAATATAAATGTGTTTGCATATGCAGTATACAAAATACTAGGGATGCACCGATACCGGTATCGGCCTCGATACCACATTTTCTAAAGTACTCGTACTCGTTAAAAGTCCCCC
>JAQMYG010000007.1:10017454-10030145 GCA_030014215.1 Clariallabes teugelsi
GGTTCCCGGTATCGGGGGACTTTTAACGAGTACAAGTACTTTAAAAAATGTGGTATCGAGGCCGATACCCGATACCGATATCGGGACATCCCTACCAAAATTTTGTAAAAATCTATCCAAACTCTGTTAACCTGCTTTGCAACCATTGTTAAACTGTTCATTGTTAAAAGTGCTATAGAAAAATATTTGAAATAAACTGAAGTGAATAGCTAGGCTGAGTGGTAAGTAGGCTCTCACCCCTTGTACTCTGCATTATCCTCTATTGGGGGCAACGGGGACTTTGTGGGATGGCTTGAGGCGGACATGGACTTCACATGACGCGGCCTAGTTGAGGCCAGTGCTGAGGAAGCCCCAGGTGACACAGAGGAGCCACTACCAGAAGCAGACATCTCAGTCAGACTGGAAGAGAGAAGAACCATGTGTGTGTTTATGCCACCTACTGTGTTTGTGATCAATTAAAAATATATATAAAACATTCTGACAAACTCTGACTAGGGGCAGTACAATATTTAACCACTTTAACATCCATATAGATAAATAGCACATATTTTGGTTTATATGTCTAATATGTAATTGCTGATTCATCATTTTGTCTTATATTGTTAAAAGATATTTATCAGGATGCCGTTGATGAGTTTTGGTTGAGCTGGTTGACAGCCAGAACTGGCAGCCTTGCGTTATTGGACATCAAGGCTCAATATATAACAGCACAAAAATCTTCACTACTCATCCAGTTAAAGGGCATTGATTTCCCCTTAATGGACCATAACACTGAAGCTCACCTGCTGTCCTTGCCGTTAGGAATAGCCGAATAACGATCTGTGCTGGCACGCTCACACACATACGTGTTCCTCCGCGTCATTCCTCCACTTGTGCTGTTCTGTTGATTCACACATGCAAAAAAAAAAAAAAACAGACACAAAAACAGGTTAGATATCCTCCCTGCAATGTCTTTGATTCACAACTTAAAATGAGACTTTCTGTTAACACAAACAACTACAAATCCATCTCCCTCTCTCAACAGGACTGCAAATAATATTTAATTTTCACTTTTATCATCCATGACCCCTCTGCATAACCTTAGTGTGTGATGTCTCACCCCTGAGGCTGTAGAATACTTCCTGCGCTCTTGTGTGGTCAGCGGCGACACGGCCATGTCTCCTTTGGAGCTGGAGGTGGGGAGCTTACGAGCCGCATCCCACTCCTCTTTCTTTTCTCCCTCCACACTGTTGGCCTGTGTGCGCTTGGTGTAGGACACGGCCGGTGGGATAGATGGGGCAACTGCAGGTCACACAGTTTTGTTGAACATTAAACCCTGTACTCTGATGCAAAAATCAGAAGTTAATTTCACAGACAATAATAATATAAAAGGAAAAAAAGAAAGAAAGAAGAAGAAAAAAAAGTCGAGGACACAAGGTTGGATAAAATGAATTGTTTCCCTGTCAGAGCTGTTAAAACAAACTTCACTGTTTTAATATTATTTACATATTAGAAAGCAAACATCCACATTCCAATGTTATGTTTCCATGATAAACTGAAGGATGTTTTCAAACAAAATGATAATTTTTGTTCTCATAACTGCATGTTAGTTATGACATATCCTCTTTATAATTATGTACTTTGTTTTGGAAAAATAAAATTAAACACCAACTGTGTCCAAAATGTGTTATTGGAAGAAGATTCAGATCCAGAATTGTGGCAAAACAGCATTATAGATCACATCTACAAAACTGTTAACTAGAGTGAAAATAGATCACGTTATTTACAATTTATACAACAGTTAGTTCCAATTGGACGAGGCATTCCACAAGTGTTGATAATAGACAGTAACAGCACTGTAACATTTAATTTATATATATATATAAAATCACTCCTCATCCCAGGTGTTCCAACATCCATTAATTACAATAACTGCCGGTCGCAGCATGGGTAAAAAGAGGTCGGTACTGAGATCAGAGCAACTGCCTGCCAAAAACCCACATTCCACAGTCTCAGAAGCACTTTCAGCAAGAGAACACATCTGACAACATAGTCATCTTAAAAAAAATAAAAATAAAAAAACTTTCATTCACGAATCAATTCAGAACGACTTAGAAACAGTTATTAAGAAAATAAAGTAACCATGTGTGACCTTTCATTTACAGCTACAAAGCTAAATAGATTCTAATTCAAGGCTGAATCCCAAATTGCTTTCCAACCTTTGATCAAGGACCCTACTTGGTGTGTGGTAAAACAAAAAGTACCAAATAATGTTAAGCTGTTATACTGAATAGCTTTTTTTAATTGAACAGCTTTCAGTGTAACATAATTTGGGATTTAACCCTGGAACCCGTAGGTTAGCGTAGCTGATATTCTAAAGTGGAATAAATGGAAATATAAAGAATAACCCCGTTTTATTAAAACCATTTTTAAGAAACCATGTTTTATTTCTCATAGTACGAGTAAGAAGTTAAAACTACTGTCACTCATATTAATTAGACTAATTGTCGGTAGCCGGCTCCATCGATCGTGGTTAGTTAGTTCTGCCAATACTGGAAGGATTTGTGTTGGTGGAACAAAATAAATGGAGTTTGTGGAACTGTTGTATAAAAGCAATATCACACAAGAGTGAGTGCTGTTGTGAGGAATATCAGCACAGCTGTGATGTTGTCGTAGGCACGAGGGTGCAGCTCGAGCTCACAGCTTTCTTACTGGTGCTATGTACTATAGCCGATATTGAGTGTAATAAGTTTGTCAATCTCAATTAATATTTCTGTTAAATGTAGGCACTGCCTAGACAGCAAAATGGTAAACCTACGTTACAAGATCAGTCTTATGTATTGTGTCTGTGTGAGCGTGTGGTGTGTGTGTTGACCATGGTCACTGTAGCGGCGCTGTTTCTGTGTGGCAGAGATGCTGCGCTGCACTTTGGAGTGAGCTGGAGACTGGGATAAGCTGTTATTCAGGTCACTGCTGGGTCGGGGCATCTGACATAGATTTGTGCTGGACAGAGACTCGCTTCCCTCAAACTGCAGGCAACAAAGAATATCATGAAGGAAACATAAATAGCCACTACTAAAGGATATATGACTTACTGATGACACTAAAAGTGTGTGTGTGTGGTTCTTGCCTCAGGAGGTTTTCTGCCCAGGAGCAAATAAGTAGCCATGACTTCATCATATTTCTGACTCACTAAGGCCTCAGTGATCTCTTCTTTGGGGAAACCCATAGTAATCATCAGGTCTAAAGGAGAGAACGGAGAGAGTCAAAGGTTAGCAACAATCGTGTTAAAGGCAGCAGGTAACAGCACAACACAAAGAGAGAAAAAGCGTGAAGGGGGAGCTAAATTTATGGAGAACGACAACTTCTTAAATGTTTATGTACACTTTCTATGTGTGTACCTATTCTTTTGGTGTCGCTGAAGTCTGCTTCTGGCTCTGTGTACGGTTTGAGCTCCTCCTCCTCGTGACCCACATTCATCCAGCGATCTTTCATGATTTGCTGTGTGGTTAAAAAATATCATGCATTCAGACATCAAGGCACAAACAATATGCAGAAAGTTTGCACAACTGCCACTATGACATCACAGAGCAAAGCTGAATCTGGGGCCTGCCAGATGTTGAGACTCTGAAGTGTTTATTGGAATGCTAAGAAAAGCTTGTACCTCTAGACTGCCACGTTTGCCTGGATTCAGTACCAGCAGTCGCTTCAGTAGATTTTCACAGTCAGTGGACATGTAGAACGGGATGCGGTACTTTCCTCGCAATACTCGCTCTCTCAGTTCCTAAGATCAAGTGGGCACACCGAGTTAGGACACAACAATAGCGCACTGGCATTGACAGGTTAACCGAGTCCTCTCTAAACGAGCCATAGACATGTTGAGGGAATTTAAAAAAAAAAAAAAAAAAAAAAAGGAGAGGGGGTTCAGGAGAGATTCAGATGACAAAATTTGTATATTTAATTTTTCAGCAGATGCATTTGAACATGTTGAGTCTAGTGTACAATGATTTAGGGAGATTTTTTGCATCCATGTTAAACCAGCCCATACTTTACATTTCCATATTTATTGGTTACATTAGTCTCGTAGCTACATTTAAAGAACAAGATTCTACAACTACAATCCAAAGTTTATCATATTTTGGCCAGAATCCCCGCATTTCACCTTTACGCATACACAAATAAAAAAAAAAAAAAGCATTAAAACAATTAGAAATAAGTGAATCACACTGATAATGTAATTACAGTAGCATTTATCAATAGATGGGATATATTAGGCAGCAAATGAAAAATCGGTTCTCAAAGTTGATGTTTTGGAAACAGGAAAAATGGGCAAGCTAAGGAACTGCATGACATGGACAAAGGCCAAATTGTGATTGGCCATCTCCAACAATTTTGGAACCTACCAACAATGGTCCAGGGAAGGAGAACTAGTGGGAGAATGGGGGTCACTGATCAGGGAAGGAAGTAATTAATGGCTTTTTTTTAAGGAAGATAGGAAGTTGGCGGTAGTGCAACTAACTGGATGCCAACCACCATAAAACAAGCATCAAAAACTGGTGAACCAACGAGAGGGAAAAGTTAACATTGGCAATGATATAATACCGTGCCAGAACCCACAGCGCATCGCAGCTTGCCGTGCATGAGACTGCATGGCCACTGAAGTGCCTTTGCCGACCCGCTTGCTGATAAAAGCTCCTACAATGGGTATGTGAGCATCAGAACTGGACCACTGAACAAATGGAAGAAGGTTTCTTGGTCTGAGGAATAACATTCTCTTTACATCAAGGCCTGGTGTTTTGTGTTACTGAGGAAGGGATAGCACCACAATGCACTATACAAAGATGGCAGAGTAATGCTCTGGGCAATGTTCTGCTGTGAAAACTTGGGTCCTTGGTTCTTGCGGATGTTACTTTCAGATGTACCACACACACACCACTTCATGGTAACGCTATTCCCTAATGGCAGACAGTGGTCTCTTTCAGCAGGTTATCGTGATGGGTCAGTGCTGTTCTAGCAGCATAAGGGAACCTACACTATCAGGCAGGTGGTTTTGACATTATGGATAATCTGCGAATTGATTCAAAATGTACACTTGGTTTATTTAACTAAATATTTATAGCATGAACCCAAAACTGCAATTAAAATTCAATGGACCTTTAAGTTCTGCCCATCAAAGGGCAGCGAGCCGCTGACGAGTGTGTACAGGATGACCCCCAGGCTCCAGACATCCACTTCTGGCCCGTCATATTTTTTGCCCTGAAAAAGCTCAGGAGCGGCGTAGGGGGGGCTGCCACAGAACGTGTCCAACTTGTTTCCAATGGTGAATTCATTACTGAAGCCAAAGTCTGCTATCTTTATGTTCATATCAGCATCCAGGAGCAGGTTTTCAGCCTGTAGATAAGAACAGACAAAGTGAGGACAAAATGAGCATGTCCAGAAAAAGGTCAAGATGTCATGAAGTAACATCTGAGGAACACAATTTACTTTGAGATCCCTGTGGACTATCCTTTTCTGATGGCAATATTGCACTGCAGACACAATCTGAAAAGCATACACACAAAAAAAAAAATCATCGCTTTAGCATATTAAGTGCTAAAGTACAGACTGTTAATTTATTATTATTGGGTATTCTGTCTGAGCTAATGAATGATAAAATCATAAATTAATTGTTAAAAAGCAGCATATTCGTTATGAAATCAGATAAAAGCTTCAGTTCAATTATGGCTATTAAAAGCCAAGCTCAAAGCCTTGTAATGATTTCTGTATAATCAACACAACAGCACACCACCAGGGGTCAGTATATTGTTATTTAAATAGTAAACAAATACCTTCCTTGACTCGCATAAAATATTAGAATTTTAGGAAATGTGAAAAAAAAAAAAATAAATCCAGTTCCAGAGGGCACAATTTGATTGTTCTTGGTACATACTACAAGGACCTGGGAGCAGGACACGCAGCACTGTTTAATACACACACTGCAGAATATTGGTTATATGTTTGTACTGGCAAAAGTTACCCGTACAAAAGGTTTGATGAACAAAGAAACATTTGTTTTTGTGATGGCATGAAATGGCAACTTAATGCTCGATTTGTCAGTCAAGTCAGCAGAAATGTCAGCCATTTTAATTTCACTGTGCAAAATTTTGAAGTCTTAAAAGTTAATTCATAGAATCAAACATGGTTAACCACATGCTGAGTTGCCAGCGTCAAGGTTCTTAGCAAAATTGGCGTAGACGGGGAACAGGGTTGCGGGTGGAAAAACCAAGTCCATGAGCAACATGATTTTTTTCCCCATGTTTTGTTTTTTGTTTTAAGTTTAGAAATAACCCACAGTGACCAAAACCTTCTTATAAACCAAATAATTGGAAATTAACAGGGACATTTCTGAACACTGACTATGATAGTCACCAAAGATAATGTGTTTCTTCCTTGAATTCCTACTTAGAACCTCTGGTTGGTTTCATTAACCCCCAGTTGCTGAGACCTGGCAACCCTGACTACATACCAGATAAGATGAAAGGAACACTTTTTCAATGTTAAACCTAACGAGGTCGTCATCTGCTGCAATAAAGGAGGATGGAGAGTTTGCTGACATGACTGTGCCCCTGGGATTCATCTGTCTAACTGATAGAAAACAACCTAGCGCTTGATCCACTTACCTGTCGAAACTTGGCCCTGGCTTCCTTCTCCTTCATTCTTCCATGTGCAACTAAGTAGTCAAATACTTCACCTGTGACACACACAGAACCAAACACACAGCCACACAGATTAAGACATCAGGAGCCTCCCGTGTCAGTCCATAATCCTCACTATGCATTGAGAACATTAAAATGTACCTCCACTGGCATACTCCATTACCAAATAAAGTGTCTTCTCCGTTTCTATGACCTCAAATAACTTAACTGTGGAAAAGAGAGAATAAAAGTATAATAGCTGTGGTAAACAATGAAAAATTGCTTGTGTCAAATGCAATATGAGATTTGAACATGCATTAAGGGAAATGAAAGAACTAAATACACTTAGATACTCGTTTCATGTAAACACATTAACTTTTGTCTAAAAGGAAACAATTGTTGAGAAGTTATACCTCAGAAATAACCTCTATGAACAAGTGACCATGTAGCGTTAGTATACATGAAAAAAAGTAATAATAATAATCCTAGTAACTAGAAGCAGATGGGGAAAAAAAATAAATTCAATGATGTATTCATGTATCGTCACACTGCCTTAAATAGATTTTTTTAAATTCATTTTTAATGTTCGCATTTGAGGTGATAAAATGTTGTTGTTCCTCTATAATCCAATAGGGGGTGCGCTCTAAACTACTCACACGCTGTCAGCGTCCTGCGTGGTAGAAGCGCCTTTTTTTTGTTTTGTTTTCCTAAGTTTGTATAGAATTGTAACAAAATCTATTTTTTCATTCATTTCGAATCAGGATCTTTATAAAATTGTGAAACAGAATCACGACACAAATTGAATTGGTACCTAGATATAATATCGTACTGGATGATCCCTAGTGATTCCCATTCCTAGAAACTAGTGGACTCTGTGTGCGTAGCTTTTGGTTTAAAAAAAAAAAAAAAAAAAAAGCCTTTATACTGTATACTTTTTCCACATTGTTCAAACACACGAACACACTCCATGAGAAAGTGGGAAAGGCTTTTAGATAGTTCAACCTTAATTATGTTTATGACAAACACAGATTTTACAGATTGTAAAGATTGATTAAGCTAAGTTTCAGTGAGCTAGATTAATAATAATAATTTTTAAAAAAAACTATGATGATCTATGATCTATCTTGTGCCACCCATGTGACCACATCTCTGAGATGAAGATGGAAGTATGACCTCCACCACCTGTTTAGACAGGAGAAGTTTTAAAATAAAGAAACTGTGAGCAGACACAAAGTACAGGGAATATATCAGAAAGTCAGCAGTGTTTATTTACAGCTTAAGCACAGTTTAAAGCCAAAAAGAGAATTCCATAGAGACACACTGTCTCGTATGCAGGGACGCAAAACAGAACACGACAGAGTCGGAAAAATGTCCCGTCATCACAATCAATAGCGCGGAGGCCAAGTGTGGCCTAAAGTCAAAACAGCTGAAGAGGCGCCGGCCCTGAGCTCGGTCATCTCACTGCTGTAATGCTGCTGTGTTAGATACACAATCCAGTTCAAATTGAATTAAAATGTTGAGTGAGAGACCCGAGAAAGGGAAAACATGCATAAAGAAACGTGAGCTGTGATGTAGGGAAGGACAGCCGAGAAAACGAGTCTCCATTCCTCAAGAGATGCACATTAATCAGAGGACAGAAAGGTTACAAGGGAGAGCGAGACGAGAGAATAAAAAAGAATGAGGGGAAAGAAAAAGGAAGAACGAAAAAAGGGCACGCAGGGGTGAGGAGGAGAGACGATGGGAAAAGAGACCGCAACACTGAAGAGTTTTTAGTGTCTAGGTCTTTATAGTCTCATCACACAGACACAGGCTCTGATCAGGCTTTATAAGGGTAATGCTGTGGCTTCTTGCTGGGATACAGCGAGCTCAGACACACACAATTTTATCAACAGCAACCAGCGCTCAAACCAAGCTCCCCTTTGCCATGTCACTAATTTCTTGCATTACAGAGGGACAAACTCATTCTTTAAAAGGTCTTAATGTGGAGTTATGTTGCTTCATTTGTGTCTTTTACAGTGTAGTTTTGGTCACTTGCGGATTCCACTTAATTAGGGGCCATTAAACTCGTTAAAACTACACAACAAGAGCTAAAACTATAATCACCATTATACATCAAAGTGACTTTTATGCTAATTTATCCGCATAGTAAGATATTTCCTTCACATAACATTATTCCCTTAAATGTACAAATATCTCAAAAAATTTAATTAACAGATAAATAAATAATAAACAGACCACTGTACAATAAACTGCACTCCTCTGAACCTTTCCTCTAGTTTTGTTCCCTGGACTGTTTTGGGATTTTCAATGTTTCTTTATTACAATACAGCTGAAGTGCAAATAAAACTTGAACAACACTTGCTTGAGTCACCTTTCTGTTTCGTTTTCAGTGTAATAAGTATTACACGGTTCCTGCCAAACACTGTGCTTTGTGGAAGGCCAAAAAGGTCACTTTATGTCTCAGGGACCTGCTTTCCATGAGTCCCCGACATGTTAACTCCAAAACTTCTCTTGTCTGAACTGTGCATCTGTTCAGCTTTCTGTGCTGTGACCCTCAGATTTTTCTCTGACTAATACCCTCCTGACCTGGTTAGTGATTTTTGGTGGATGTCTTTCTTGCGGCAGAGTTGCAATTGTGCGATATCCTTAACATTTAACTGATCTCCATAATGGTCTTTGCTTAGATTGAAATTATGCAACACTTAAACTGCACACATGAATGGAGTCCACGTGTGACTTTCGATGGAAACGGTTTGCACCAAAACTAATTCAGAGATTTCACCCACCATCTCCACCACACCATTACAGACACGCGTCTGTATGGCTGGGTATCAGAAACTGTCGATACCGGTACCAATACTAATACCTTGACTTTGATATACCTCCTGAATGATTCTTTTTTCTGTACCAATTTCATAAGACCCGTTTTAACAAAAACAGAAATTGTAACATATGTAAATTATGGTACATAAGTATAATTGTAAATGATGGTACATACCCTTGGTTTTATTTTTCATCTCACTGGCAGAATTACAAACTCAAACTTTTCTTTTTCACCTCTTTAGTTTTATATGTTTTAGTAACTTGGCATTATATCACTCTAAGTAGTTTTACAACATGTACAAATCTAGCTATTGTAACTCAAAGTTGTCTTATTGTTCAAGTTCTCAATTCACCAGAGATAGGTAAAAACTCACACACACTAATATGAACATATCCACATTAATGTCTTGTGTTTGTTTTTTTTGGTTTGTTTTGTTTTTAACAAGGTACCCCGAGGCAGTGCACGTCAACTTTGACTAGTCTGAATAAAATGAGAGGGAGGGAGGGATAACTTCTTTCTTTGGCTTACAGAATATCAACAATAACACAACGGGGATGAATTAAAACTTTATCACTCATGTTAAATTTTTATGTTGCAAACTGAACCGTTCAGTCCACTGTTTACAGAAAAATGAGCATGTAAAATGAATGGAGGCATTTTATGCACAACGCTGTTTGTTAATATTACTAACTAAAAATGTATGTAAGACAGCTTTCCGCTCTTAAATGTACTCCAGACACATTTGTGTGTCTCGTTAATTTCATGTCCTATATGGCATTGTGCGCTGATAAAATGATCAGAGATGATAAAATACAACCATATTTTTGATTGTATAGACATTTTCATTCCTATTATGTGACCCATACGTAAGCCTAGGTCTTACCTATATTAGGGTGATTCAAAATCTTCATAATCCTTACTTCACGAAAAAGCTGTTGAGGGAAAAAAAAAAAAACACAACACATCAATACATTGTTAGAAATATTTCACTACATACAATATTTATGACACAATGGTCATTTGAGAAACAAAACGGAGCACAACCCAGCAAACATTGGTCTGACGGCGACAAAAACAGTCGCAGTAGGACGGCATTAATTAGTAAAGATTTTATCAATTATTTTACCAAATATTTGACAGAACATTTCCTAAAAATGCATTCAGATACTTTGAATCTGATAATGTCAATCACTTTCGATCAGTCGTTCAACTTTCATTTTGGAACCATTTTTCAACCATGACAGGACGTGTCGGAGGGATGTCATTTCAACGGTCAACAAACGTTCAAATGTTTGCTGGGAAGTGAAGGCAGTCTGAGCTACGCAGTGCATTTAACCCAATAATAACTAATGTGTCATGATTTCTCAAAAGCAAACATTGCCTACTGATTTACCTTCAGAATAAAAAAAAAAATAACTGAAACAGGTTCATGAAAGATTGTAGCATTTGTAGTTTGATCACCGTCACTATTAAACAGTTGTCTGGTGAGGAAATATGGCCATGTGTGATTTTTAAAAATTGTGAAAGATGTGAAAGAACTTTAATGGCATCGCTGTGGCGCAGTGCAAGGCGTTGCTGTCTCACAGCTCCAGGATCGATCCTGAGCTCAGGTTACCATCCGAGTGGAGTTTCTCTGTCTGTTGCAATACTTACTTGTGTTCCCTCTGAAATCACCAGATCTCCACCCCCCCCTCGCCTCCTCTTCACAAAATGGCAACTCTGTGAATGTGCTCTCAGATGGACTGGTATCATATTCAGAGGGAAATGTCAGATATATTATTTATCAAGTTAAACTAATTAAATCCTGATATTACACGTCAACTACCCTTTTAGCATTTTTTTTTTTGAGCGCCATTTGTTTATAATGCGATTTCATGCGCCTTCGGGTCAGGTGGTGTTCAATAAGTCGATATTGGAATCCAATCATTCATTCATCAATTGGTATTCTAGTTGGGTTTGGAATAGCTTAAATGGTTTTTAAAAGCTGGAAAGTTGTAATTGAGCCATAATGTAAAGACACTAAATTTTTCTTTTACTATACGCTGGTAGAAAAAAAATTAAATAAAAATTGGCCGGTCTATCTAAAACCTTAATTTTTCATGTTTCCTCTTTCTGTTCTCACTACAGATATCGTATCGCTGCCAGCACTGTGAACAGCTTTATGTTGGGATTAGACTCTACCTCACTGGCTTTGGATAAATGACACCCTGCCAAATGAAGACATGTAAAAGTAAAACGATGTCCTATCTCCTCGGAGTTATACACCTTAGTACTTGGCTCCTCTCACACACACACACACACACACACACACACACACACACACACACACACGATCACAAAAAGGTGGGATATCACCCACAGGCTTCGGTTTCCTCTGTGGAGAAAATGCAACCGCAGAGACTCAACAGCTTGAACAAACAGACTTGCTATTCAAAAGACTAAAACATACTGCTTTTTTATATTTATATATAACAAAAGCATCAGGAGGTCTTTTCTTTGAATGAACAGTAAATGAACATTGTGAACATCCAATCAGTAGGCACTGGCCAAGTCATGTTCTGATATGATTGGTTAAGCAGTGACTGATGTGAACAGTACAGATATTTCAACCAAGTGCAAGAAGAGATGAATACTACTGTACTCTATGCACTCTGCATTTAGGACTCACTAAATTCTCCAGTTTTTTACTGTTTTAAGCTTGATGAATTTTCAGGAGAGCTTGTAAAAACACAACAGAACCAAAACCACCGAAAAAAAAAAAGAGAAAGCTAGAGACAATCATGGCTGAGAACAAGTCAGGGACAACAAATAGTTAAAAAGAAGGGGTGTGTTCTTTCAACTCTATCAACTGCAGGCCACCAAATTCCAACAATACACACTGGCAGATCAATTTATCACATGACCAAGCTGCTGTCACTGCTTGTCACCAACATTCTGCTCATGGGTACCCCCTCTTTAGATGCCCGGACTTTCCCAGTCATTGTAGAAGCATCAGCAGTTCTACATGAAAACATGTCTTTAAAGAGAACAATCCATAATAATGCTCATCTGATAAATAATGTTATACTGTAATGTAATGCTATGCTGTATAGATAATGTATTAAAATATTTTTTTATTTTTTGGTTTTTTTTTCTTCTCCAATTTTCTCCCCTAATTTAGTCGTGGCCAATTCCTCCCCGTCACTAGGGGGCTCCCACATTAAGGCTACCACTA
>JAQMYG010000007.1:10052800-10064088 GCA_030014215.1 Clariallabes teugelsi
AAATGGTCATGAAAATAAAGAAAACACATTGACAGATAGATGAGTAGGTGTGTCCAAACTTTTGGCCTGTACTGTATATAAAATTTTAATGTATATATTTTTGCACTTCAGGTAGTATCCTGCAGAGGACATAAACTACTACTAAACTACTCCCACACTGACAGGAAGCACAGCATCCTCTCAGGTGGGAGCGAATTATTTGTGAAGTTTGTTTAAAATTGCAACAAAACCTAAGAATTTTCAGGATATTTATAAAATAGATAGATAAATATATTTATAGAGTCGCAATACAAATCGAATCAGCAACTAGGTATTTTGTTATCATCGTATCTGCTGGTCCCTGGTGATTTCTGCCCCTGAAATCTTTCTGCCCGCATTAAAACTGACTCAAGTTTTGCTTTCTACCTGTACATGTGTCAGTATAGTAGACTTTTTATTTATTTATTTAACAAAATACTATTCCCCACCCCAAACAGACAGGAAAAGTGCTGAGCCTAGCATTGGCACTTTGAAACTGGTAATTTTTTTTGTAGTAGTTATTTATACTTTTAGATTCATTTTCTACAATAGCAGCTCTTACAGCACTAATCAGTTTACAGGTTTATATTACTGCGCGCATCCTAGTATATAATAATTTCTGTTGTGACAGAAAATTCACATCCAAGTCATATAATAAAACAAATGTAAATAAAATGTGTCATTGTACAATAAAAAAAATATTACTGATAGAGTGAAGCTTTTGTATGGAAAAATTTTGTTAACATTTATGGAAGGTGTCTCCAGTGTCTTGTAACTGTCTGTCAATAAGTTTTCTAGCATGTCTTTAGTACGACCTTCAGGTGACCTTCCAGCATGATTAGCATAACATAGGCCTACGTTCACATTATCAGCCTGAAGTTACCTTAATGTGAAACAGATCAGCTTTTAGGGCTGTCTGAACACATACATCGTTTTTACAGTTAGGATCTGAGTCACTTTCACTAGTGATCCTAGATCGGATGTACTGTATATCTGATGCGTGGTCATGTGACTTGAATAATAATAATGGGGCAGTTCGGAATTTGTGCAACTTTTTGCACATACATAAGGTGCAGACGTCATCGGTCAGCACCAACAGTGATAGACATAACATTTTTACTTTGCAAATTGTTGACAAATTGCTGTGATGTTACAGAAATAAAATAGGACATGTTTTTATAGAAAAATAAACTTTAGTGTAGTAGCAGTAATTCTACTTTACATCGGACTGCATTACACCACCTGGTCGCTGATCATTTCATTATAATATCATTCCATATTGCGATTTATACGTTATTATTACAATACATTTGGCAAAGATACCTGTTCTGCCATGTATAATGTGTGAAAGGGGAACATATTTACATAATAGGTTTCTTTCTGGGGAACGTCTGGAATGGCTGATTTGTTTTTCCCTCAGAGACCTGGCAACCCTGCTGTGGACTGTAATGTCTTGCTTTCGCCTGCTCATGCCCAGACTGTTTCTTCACATCAATGCACAAAAAAAATCCAACACAGATTTGTTGAAGTGAATCTGCTGGCAAGCCAAGAGATCAGAGCAAGATCACACATGATTTAAAAACAACAGAATATGTTCATGGAGTTGTTTTTAATTCTGTGCTGTTTCTGAAAATCACTATGTCATTAACACACGATTTGCACTGATAATGATGCAATGTCATAAGCAAATGACTATACCACAGTGCAGATTATTTGTCAAATCTAATTGGTCAGAAGATGTGGATTGGTTTTCTATAACAGCAGTAACTGCCCCTGAACCGTCCGTGCTGAGTTTTACAGCTAACACAAGCTACAAAAGACAAGAACACAAGACCTATGCAAATGCTGATCAAGGGCTCTACTTGGTTTGTGACTGCAAAAGGTCCATACTTTTACTTGTAATACACTGCTCAGCCAAACAGTCACACACTCCAAGATTTAACTGATTGCCTTTAGCTTTGATTACAGTGCACGTGTTAATCAGCTTATATATGTAAATAATTCCTCCTTCTCCCAGACCACTCTTTCACAATTTGAGTCCTGAAATATGCGCATCCCATCACATCAGGGAAGAAAAAAAAGTCCTTAGATGTGATAATCTGGTCGCGTTCAGTACATTCAGGTCATCATCTGACTTTATTTAATTGCCATATAATGTTACTGAACCTAGACTTGACTAACTGAAGTAACCCCAGATCATAATGCTACCAAATCCTTGTACATTCAGCCTACCCTGATATGTCTATCACTCTGGAATAGGCTCAATCTGGATCTTTTTAAAAGTCCAATCTTTATGCTCCCTAGCAATTTTAAGTGTTTTGTTCCTGATTATTCTCACTAACAAGTGGTTTTCTTAGCGCTACAAACCTGTTTAGTCCCAATCCTTTTTTTTTTTTTTTTAGTGACCCATTCTTTTGCCCGGGCAGTATAGTTAGTAATAGAAACTAAATGAAAGCTGATGATTCTTAACTGTTCACATGGATGCTGATCCAATAAGATGTGCATTTACATGCACAAAGCCTTTAATCAGAATGTAACTTCTTTGACATGCACAAACTGGTTCTGCTCGCTGTGAAACTTTTAATCAGCAAAAATATTTTTCTCCAACTTTGAGGTTAGGTTAGTCTTTTACTACAAATTCCGCCTTCTGCATTATGATTGGTTACAAGAATTCAGTATTGCCTCTGATTAGTTAGATCCCTTACTGCATGTGAAATGGTGAGCCATTCAGTGCCCTTTCCTCAGCAGGTGGCACAATCAGTGAAAGGGTGGAAGGCAGTTTAACGATCAGGACCAAAAGCAAGATTTTCCTCCCAGAAACTCTTCACATCACCTAATGTTATCCCCATGTGGGGCAAACATGCACAGAAAATATGAATTTACTCTGACAAAAGAAAAAATAAATATCAGAGCAGATGTTTACATGGATAATATTTACCTACAGAACAGATTATTGATTCAAAGCTTCTAATTGATTATTATTCAAAGCTTCTAGGATCTTTTACCCTTTTTTAGGATCTTAAGGGCTGCCTCAATGCACATATCTGATGTACAAGTCCTTGTGGCCCTAAATCACATACATATCTGAAACACTGTCATGTGACCTGAATGAGGACGGGCAGATCGGAATATATGCGACTTCTTACCACGTGTACCGGCAGCACATGGATTTTGTAGCATCCTAAATAGCTCCTAAAACAGCTAAAACTACCCATCCAGCTTTCTTCCTTCTTCTGAACCTCAACAAATACAGACCACTAACTGCTGCCCATCCTCGAGAGCAAAACCTCAAGTATATTTTTGCTAAAATCGGATCCATTGTTTGAAAGGAATGAGTGGTCGCAAAATATGATGTACTCTAACCAAAAAAAAATTAGTAAAGACGCATCTTCTATGTGCATACATGATGTTTCAGAGGACAGACGCGTCATATAAGAAGCAGATAAAAATCACTTGTAATTATAAATGTGAAATGTTATAACATGTTAATCTGATCCAACCAAAAGAATCTGAAATGTTGCAAAGTGAAAGTTGCCAAAGATCTATGTTAAAATTAATTCTACATTTAATTTCCATGCCTTTGTGCATCTCATATAGAAATCATACATAAATACTCTATCCAACATGTTGATCTGATCCGATCTTAACTGGATAACATTATGACATTTCATCCATATAATAAAAAAAATTGCCATCATATTTTATTACTTCTGCACTCACTTGGATAGAAGCATGACTTGTGGGTTAGGTGGATATTTCACAAGAAAACATGTCCAGACATGATGACTGCAGCGAATTAAAGCCTGTTCGTCACTACTTCAACCCTCAGAGCCTGAATTTAATATTCACTAAATTACTGGCAGCAGACAATCACAGAGCTGTTTCGATATTTTAGATCGCAGATCATTCACCTCCTCGGGCACTTCTTTCCAAAATGTGCAGTGCGTCTAGAAACCGGAGCGTCACTGCAGCAAACCTGGCATCCAAGCAGCACTGAATCAGCATTAGTGCTTGATAATGAAGAAAACTCATCTAATTTCCTACTGATACAGGTTATTCACAACCGCTGAACTGGTTGTGCTCTTGGTGCGCACTTTAATTAACATGACATAATTACAGGCTCCAGTTGGAGCTGGAGCTCATGTGAAATCTTATGAACAGCTCATGAAGAGTTCTGTGGATTGATTTCTCTTATGCATAATATACCAGCAATGCTTCCGGGAGCATGCACATCTCTCCGTCTTTCTCTGCTCCGTTAAGTTAAGAGAAAGAGAAATATTATCTTATATCTAATATATTCTGTAAGACAGTAATAGTGATGATGATGATGATGGTCACTCATACTCATTTGGAGGTTTTTTTTTTTTTTTTTTTACAGATCCGCAGACATATTTAGTTTAACTACACATCAGATTACAAACCCTCGTAGACAGAGGAACTGAGACAGGGAGACAGAAGGGAAAACCTACGATTCCTCTTTTCACTGTGAACTGTTATTGTTCCAATTAGCATTAGCCGCCAGGCGTTAAAGGGCAGGACAGAGAGCATCGCTATGCACCTGAATCTCTCTGTCATTAGGTTTACCGGTTTAGACAAGGTTAACACCGTATTTAAGCGCATAAACAAACAAATATTCATCCTAATCTGTTCATTGAATAAGTCGTTTTTTTTTTTCAGGTTTTCATGGCTAAAACATTAATAAGCGCTAGCAAGCGTTATGAGAGAAAAGGGACCGATTGATTAGCACTTTAGCTAACAGAGCTGCTTCTCTACGAGGATGAGAGCTGTGGCTAGTTAGCAAAGCTAGCAGGCTGATGTGGAACACCCAGGCATCACAAATAAACGCGACAAACACCACGAACAGCGTCTTTACTACATGTCTAAATGGGTTACTTACGTTCTCCGTGTCGCGCTCGTTAACGGTCGGTAATGGCGTTCTGGTCGACATTTTGTGCGTTTCAGGCCGCAGAGAAGGGAAAGACAAGAGAGAGAGACAAGGGGAAAGGAAGAAGAAAAAAAATGCCACCTCTTTTACACCGGCATGCCCGACCCAAAGGCTAAAATGGCAGGAGATGTCCGTCGTGGAGCACAACGAGACCCCGGCCGAGCCGACATGAGCTGCAGCCGGAGAGCAGGGAGCCGCACTGGGGGGGAAAAGAAAAAGATAAGGAGAAAGACACAGAAAGAGAGTGTGTGTGTAAGAGAGAGAGAGAGGGGATGCGCTGCGCGGCTCCGCTTCCAGGTGAAACTGCAGCGCGCGCAGAGGATGAGCGGGAGGAGCGCGCGCGTGCACGCGCACACACATCACTACAGCCACTGTGAGGAGCTTCGACCTCTTCCCCCCGTCGTCGTTATTAATTCTGTCCTAACACCGTCACCGAACACTTAGCGTCAAACCTAAACTAATATCAGGGGGGAAATGACAATTATACGTGTTTAATTAGTAAATGTATACGATGCAGGTTTCTTTAAAAGGCCCCTTTTTTATTTCATAAAGACCAAACAAATGTCTATCCACGAGCTCAGAACTATTAGATATTCATGCTCTTGTCAGGATGTTTGCTCCAAACGTAAATATAAATACACAAGAGTGAGCGAATAAATACATTCGCGAGCGCGCTCGCGCACACACACACACGCACACATAAAGCAGGGCGGATCAGGGGATGCGTTCAGTATGTCAGATTTAATATAAAACTACAATACCAGTCAAAGTTTATTTCTTTTTCCATTGTAAAACAATGCTGAAGGCATTCATAATGTAAAATAATCACCCTTGAGCAGTCGATATAGAGATTGCTACTTATGTTCTGCAAAGCCTTCATAACGAAAAAGCTCTAATCTCAGGTGCTGATAAATGCTGGAGTCTGATAACTTTGTTACTGCAGCAGAGGTAAGTTTTGGACCCGCTTTGCTGGGATGGTTTCAGTTTTATCTTCATCAAATTAACTCTTCTTGCAAGAACTGTTCCAGAACATCTGACCTCATGTCTTAAAATAACCACTGACTGTTGTTGTTACGTAATTACCTAATTCCATATGCGTTATTTCATAGTTTTTTTTTTTTAAAGCTCCAGTATTGTTCTAGAATGTAGAAAATAACTACAAGTTTTATCTGGTACTATACATCTATATAGTACATATGTGTACCTGTATACATCCATATTATTCTGGAGTTGACTGTGTATGTGTGGATTTATAATATATGCCTTAAATTTAAACAGATGTTAATGAACTATTCAATTAAACTTCATTCTGCAGAGCAAATCATTTCAATATTCCCACAACAGAGGGAGTCACGATGCACATTTAATATCTATCAGATTGCTTTTTGACAAATTAACAGGGAAATGTTCACAAACGTTACCAGAATAACACCCAATGCATATGGTTATGAATGTATTAATTCTATATTGCAGATAAAAATAAAAACAGCAAACATGAAACTAAATATGTATAATTTCCTCATATGGATTCTCATTCATTCACTATACCACTTTTTCCTACGTACAGGTTCACGCAGGGCCTGGAGCTGATACTATTACAAATATATATTTCACATATATGCAAACCAAAGGAGTGAGTGCTTCAGCCTGGTCAGAATCAGTGTGGGTCAGAAGACTCTGCTGGGAACACTGGATGCAAGACAGGATTAAATGCTCTGGATGGCACACCAGTGCATCGTGGGCAACCAAGCATTCGGTCTCCTTGTAGCCAGGAACTTTTTCCTGTACTGACCATCTCCCGTTTCCCTGGTGTGTACATTTAAATTATGATAGTCTCCTTTGCTTTCTTTCCACCTTCAAGATTGTTGCACCCCTTAAGACTGACCTGACTTGTGCAGTTTAACATCCACCTGTCTGTTTTTGTACTGAACGTGTATTTTTATTTTTATATGGATGAATTGCAGGTATAGTTGGAATCTAATTTTTCCACACATTTGGAATTAAATGTAAATTGCAATCCAAAAAAAGAAACATATCCACTAGGAAATATGATGCTACACTATGTAGATGATGGTTTGGAGCCATTTTGTGTAGTGTATGTGTTGTCAAGTCAAGTAGTCAATCAGTGATGTGCAAAAGGCAATCGAAAAATAATTTAATATAATAATTATATTTCATGGAGAAATTAATAGGAAAATGCACCACTGTGGGCTATGGTTCACCTAATTTTTTTTGAGCCACATTTGAGTTTAGATCAATACTGCCCTCTAGCGACTGAACTAGACTGCTACTGCTTTTAGATAGATAGATACGTTATTGATACTGAAGAAAATTCCAGAATTTAATATAGTTACTGTTATGTTATCAGAAAATCCATGCAGCACAGTACTAAAATCAGGATATTTCAACAGTTTGTTTACTGCATTACCTGATATAGGAGAAAAAGTCATTCAAACATTCCTGCCCCCATGTGAAAATGTAATCCTCCCTTGTTCGATTATGAATGGTCTGATTTTTGGAAAGCCAAGTTACATTTCACACACCCAGGCCTGTTGAATCAAGAAATCCCTTGAAAAATAATGGAACATCTTTGACAATGTGAAGCACGCTAAAAGATAAAGCTAACGAAATTCAAACCTATGAGAAATAAAGTAATATATGGGATAATAAATAAATGAGATCATTTGAAAACTGCATTTTGTATTTACTCATGTTGTCTTTGTGTAATATTTTTACATTTATTTGGTGAGCCAAATCATTTAAGTGTGACAAATATGAAAAAATAAATTCAGGAAGGGGCAAACACTTTCGCAGCACTGTACATATATACCTACTGTATATAACTGTGCTTTTCAGTTGCCTTGGTGTTAAGGGGTGTGGCCTGTTGCCTTTAGTGACCATGGCAAAGCAGTTACCTGGATGGATTTTTTACTGATCAATTGTTGATGGATAAAGGGGGGTTTGTTTTTGTAAATAGACTGGTAAAAAAAATTTTAAAAAATAATAATTAATCAATTTAAAGAAAGAGAGAGAGTGAGAGAGAGAGAGAGAGACCTTGCATCTTTGTAAAAGGTGAACCTTTATTATATTAGCATATGATAATGCTATTTTCTGTGGCTCACAATTTTTTTTTTGTCATTTTCTTCCACATTTGTATCAAAACCAACACGTGTATATCTGTAACAGTAACTTGATAGAAAATTTAAATTTATAAAAACAAAGAATCCAGAAAAAAAAGACACAGCTTTCAGTGTGTACTAAGGCTATCCTTCATCTTACAGGCACTTAAGCTGACGTTTTTATCACCAGTGACCTCTAGTCATGTATACAGCATGGCCAAAAAGTCTGCATCCCTAGTTATTTTTCATTACATCAAATTTGATATCTTTCTTTTGTTCCAGATTAAAGATGTATTAGAAACTAACAACCGAAGGTTGAATAAAATCAGACATAACCACCACTTGATTTTTTACGTTGGAGTCATCTGTACTTGGCAGTCACTGCTGTAACATCGTATCCGAACATTAAAAAAAGTTCCTTGTATTCAGCGTATACACAAGTGCCACAAAGTCAGAGGCCATCAATTTGAAGCTTCGCTCTAATTCACACTTTTAAATACATTACTGGTTATGGATCCAGATTTTTGGGCCACACTGTATAACCTTTCAACCACACTGTATAACCTTTTAATCCTCTGGATTACAAAAAAAAAGAATAATTAACTAACCAATAACATGAGGAATACAAAAACAGTACCTTTCTGTACAGTACAAATGTTTTTTTGTTTTTTTTTAAAAACACAGGACCTTTAAAATAAATTACGAGGTTCCTGGAACAATCCTTCTATAATACAAAAAAAAAGTAAAATTGATCAGTGCATGGTATTAACAGTCTATATAACAAATGCACTTAGTGTGAATATACAGGTTCTGTTCCTGCTTGACAAGCAGAGGTGAAAGCAGTTATTTTCACTAATGTAGCTCAAAACACACAGCTTTTTCTTTCATTCATTCTTATTGTTTGTTTGTTCATGCCAGCATATAAAGTAACTTCCTCACAAACTTACTTGAGCTGTACCTATATGTACAAAAAAGACTAAGAAAACACATAAGATCCAGCATTTGTTCAAAAGCAGTCCGTTTTTCCTTGCAGGTTGAGGAGACTGAAACCTCTTGACAGCTTCTTTAGTCGTAGCAGCCGAACCGTTGCTCATACTTTACTTTCAGAGGGAAGGTCGCTGAGGGCCGTGACGATGTCGCTGAAAGACACTCTGTCCTTGGGACTGGAGGCCCAGCAGCGTAGCATCAGCTTGTAGATGCGAGACGGACAGCCGTGTGGAGGGGAGAGCTTCAGCTTTCCTTCCTGAAGACCTGGAGGACACATTGAAGCAAAATATTTTAGCAGAGTCATCATTAACTGCCATAAGGAAAACATGAAGGTGAGCAAGACAGCATACGTAGTAGCTGTTCCCAAATCCATAAGCAGTGGCTTTCAGTGTTTTCTATTTAATTTATATTTAGGTGTGACTCAAAGTGACAAAGGCAGAATACATTTATCCACCCAGTCAGCAGTTTGGTTCTTGCTTGGTGCACATGTAAGTAATAAATCACTTTGAGGCACGCAGTTATAGAAAATAATCAACACTGTGAGGATATAATGTCATAACCGCCATAAAATTCATTATTTTCCCCATAATGGCACATAATGAAGTGATCAATACATGACAAAACTGGCCATTCAGTATATTCAATTCATCAGCTGACTTCAGTTTATCGCTCATCAACTTGCTGAGTCTAGACCTGACCAACTGAAGCAGCCCCAGATCGTAACACTGTATCGTACAGTGGCCACTACGCTAATGGGTGCATCACTTCATGTACTTGCATTCTTATCGTGACGTTCCTAACACTATGGAATAGAGTCATTCTGAATTCATTAGACCAGATGTCATTTTTCCATTTATCCAAAATCCAATCATTTTGCTTTTTTGCAAATCCAAAACTTTTTTTCTGATTAGTTTCACTAACAAGTGGTTTTCTTATAACCACGCAGCTGCTTTTGCCCTGATCCTGTGAGCTCTCATCATGAAATGCTCCAAGTGCTGATATTTTGCCCTGAAAAGAGTGTCAAAGTGTTCACATCATTCAAAAGTTTCTTTCCCTGTTGGCCTGACAAAAACAAGTACCATGAAAGGATGAGGATAGCCGAAAAGATTGCGACTCCAATAATCCAAAAGAGCTTTCTAATTAGTAGACTACTTTTGGGAGACATCAGTATGCACCTAATTAACTTATGATTCGCCAATAAAAATAAAGAGAAGAAGAGTACAAAGAACTCAACATTTGGACTATGCGTTAGATTATTGATTTTATACTTTAAAAAATGTAACAAAATTATTAAAGAGTGACCGTTTTGCCAGTGTTCCTACTTTATCAGTAATGGCTGTCTAGGGATTGTTGCATGCTGCGGTCATACACGGATTTCAGTGGCGACTGATGGCGTTGATGTGACATTCAACACAGCCATCCATTTTGTAAGATTGCTATCAATCTTGGCTACTTTTTTTTTTAAACAATATTTTCTGCGAGGTTTGCTAATCTTAGTCTAGCTAATATATGAGTAATATACATGTAAATGCTAGTGCGCATTAGCCTTCACGCTCAGATTAGTGCTGATGGAGATGAACTTTACTACAGTCTACTACAGGAATAGGCCATGACTAAATTAGGTGAATAATCGACACTTTAATCTTTACACCTGAAGCTGAAGCTAGGTAGAACTTCACTGTTCAGAAAAGAGCTTCAGATTCCTATATGCACAAGTATGTAGTATGTACACCATTAATAATCATATAAAAAGACCCTGAGGACATGAAGTAGACCTTAATGTTTTAGTTGTTATCTTTACTATATAATTCTTCTTTTTCTCTTACCTTCCAGGACCTTGTCGTCAGCGAGGTCAGCATAGGGCAGCTCTCCGAAGCTGAAAACCTCCCACATGAGCACACCAAAAGACCAAACATCCGTCTTAGTGGAGAAGTCGTCCTCAAACACGGACTCTGATGGAAGCCAGCGCAGGGGGATCCAGGCCTGGCGGAAATGGTAATACTCGCTACAAACAAATACACAGATACACACAGCAAGTCTTCAGTCATATGGCAGATAGGAGAATGTTCAAAGTATTCAGTGACACAGGTCTCGTCCCAACTGCGATGTCATACTAGAGACATGGATATAAAAAAGTGAACAATGAACAGTGGTGTCAAAAGTATTCACATTCATTACTTGAGTAGAAGTATGGATACTAGGGTTTAAAAAGACTTCTT
>JAQMYG010000007.1:10092978-10112249 GCA_030014215.1 Clariallabes teugelsi
GTGTTGAAAAAGAAAAACAACAACAGTATAGTTAGATAGCATTACCATTAGCATTTGAGCTAATGCTAGTCTGGGTTTAAAAAAAAAAACACATTGTGGGAGTGGCCTGTGACGTATTATCATGCAGCTCCGGCTGAGCTCCTGTCTAGTGTAAATGCGGGCCGGTGCTCGGGTGGTTCCAGTTCAGCACCGGCCGAGCACCAGCACCGGCACCTGGCACCAGCACCAGTGTAGTGGAAATGAGGTATATGTCACCTGGCACAGGGCCCTGTGAAAGGAGTGTAACTCTACAAACTAAAGTAACCTCAGCTTCAAAATACATCCATGGCCATGAATGTCAAAATACTTTAACATCTTCACTATATTAAAACAGAAATGTGAGCAAGTTTACCTGTTGCAGGAGCAAATACAATCACTCTGATGACATGTTCAACACCAGAATCTGTTACAGCATGCTAAACAACGCTCAAGGCAGTAGGGCTTAATAAGTCTCCATTTAAGGGTCAGAAGTCCTAACAAAGGTTATCAAAGGTTATGACTGAGATGAAGGCACCTCAGCCCCTGTATGTCATCACCATCGCTGAAGGAGACTCACTTAAAAGTGTGTTTTAAAGCACCGCCATGGTGCTCGCTGTAGCATTTCGATAAGCTCATGATCAAACGGTTCAGCATGTCAACTGCTTCTGTCCACTTCTGTATCATCCCGAGCCAAAATCAGGCTCTATTAATAATAACTGAGACATGATTTGACATGTAGCCTGTAGAGTAAAATCTAAGGTGATGTTATGTCATCAGAACTAGGAAGAGCCATGAGTTTTTATTCTTTATCCTGCTCAAGATCAAGGAGGATCAGGAACGTACATGCAGCCTAGACTGAGAACTGAGAATACATCCATACCGGGCCATCAGGGACACACACACAGTGCTAGAAATTTAGCATAGCCAATTTACATACCAGCATGTTCTTAAGAGATAAGAGGAAAGTGGAGAAGCAGGAGGAAACCCACACTTTTTTTTTTTTTTTTTACTTTGTTTTAAAACACTAACTAAATTTATTCACAAACTAATAATCCAACCGTTATCACAATCTTAGCAGTTATTAGATCATTCAAAGAAAGTCAACAACGTTTTATGATATGATGATAATTTTTTTTTATCCATCAAGCTGGATTTTAGCCGAACTTTCAGGTTTCATTTCATGTCCTAACATCAGTGTGTGAATATTTGAACATCCAATCCAAGATCCAACATAAATACGTAAACAACTATCTACCAAGATTGGCTTGTCTTTTTTTAATTAAACTTGAATTAACTCGGCTTCCAACCACCAAATGGCAATGAGTTAACTTGTCGAAAATCTTTGTGTCAGTTAAGACAATAAAATGATGTGAAGTTTATTACTTATAAAAATTTTATTTATCACATACACAACCATACACAGTACGATATGCACTGAAATGCTTATTCGATTCATTCAATCTAATGACCTAAAATTGAAAGATAAAGTGCAGAAAAGAAAGATTTCACTACATTAAAAGGAAATAAATGAAATAATCAGTAAGTTAAACTTTCAGGAGAAAAAAAAAAATCTAGGGGCATTTTGGTTGGTGTTTTAGTGTTATAGGAGCTTTAAAATGGAAGGATTGCAAAAGGCTAAGAACTAATGAAACCTAAAAATACATGTGCTTCTAAGAGAGTCTTTATAGCTTTGGTTAACTTTCAGGCACAGCTACAACTTTCTTTTTTCACAATTTGACTTTTACATCTTGATCTTTCAGACTACTTAAAGAAAATTCATTAATCATCAATTTTACTCTGTAACCAAATATTTCCTTACTTATAAATAATATCAGCCTAGAGAACTACATTTATTCACTCCTTTATCTAAAGTAAGTGCTTTATCCTGATCAGCACTCTGAAGACCATCCTGGCAAGACTGGGCTTGAGGATGGAAAGAATATAGTATAAATGGGACCCCAGTATATTGTACAATACACACACACACAAACAGCTGCTTCCTCCATCAGCACGATCACCATTAACCGACACATGTACATCTGTCCCTCATAGGGCATCAACACAAAAATACATCCAATCTGCCAACTTGGAGAAAACTGGAGACATCTGAGGAAACTCAAGCAGACGAGAGGAAATCATGCAGAAATATAACTACACTTAGGATCATAACCCGGAGCTATAAGGAAGCAACACTACCTACTGCACCATCAAGAAATCGACTGAATACTACAGCATTTGTTAGAATCTAGTATGTAATGTTCCTAAATGATAGTCGACACTTGATAGTCAACACAAGAACTGATATTGCACAGGCCGACCACAGACCTTCAGTGGTCCATCAACAAACACAGAAGATTATTGATGCACCGCCAAAGGTATTGGTCCATCAACGGTCCCCCAGACTTGCTGCGACTCTGTATAAAATAAGCAGGAAGCCTGGAGCCCATTCACAGGAAAGTTTGTGCACAAGGCAGGGTGCCCTACCTTACCTAGACAGGGTGCCAGTTCATCACAGACATGCACACACACGTTCACACATTACGAGGCAATTTGCGAACACCAATTAACCTAATCTGCATGTCTTTGGACTGTGGGAGGAAACCGGAATACCCGGAGGAAACCCACCAAGCACAGGGAGAACATGCAAACTCCACACACACACAAACCTGAGGTGGGAATCAAACCCTCGACCCTGGAAGCGCATGACCACAGTGCTAACCACCAAGCCACCAAGATTATTTAATGGACTGCACAATTCTAACAAACCTATTTTGCTATTGAATTAGCAAAAAAATAATAATAATTTTTTTGGAAACTGCTGCAACATTATATTCTGAAGCTTGTGGGCCAAAAAAAATATACACAAAAAAGTTGTAAAAACCCTGTGGACAGTGAATGGAGTGTCTTGTGTTTTACCCTTGAACGTCATTTTCATGCTTGTTTTTTTCCCCCAGTTTATTTTGCCTCTTGTGTTTGGGATCAGTATCTCGTTTCAACTTTCAGCAGTTTTTTAAAGATAAAATCATAAATTAGAGCACATTTTTTTTTCCCCACCCAGACTCCTGAGTGATTTTAACTCCTTCACATAAAAAAAAAAGACTTGAGTTTTGTTACTCTGTTTAAAATCTATTCGTAACATTTTAACAAGATAAGCAGACGTAATGCATTACAAATTTTATTGTTTCTGTTACTGAAAAACGATCCTCCAAACAACAAAATCAAAAGTATTCCTTGAGGAAACTCGCAGACTGCTTTTAATGACATGGGCTTTTCAAGGACTCAATATTTTTTGGATTGGGGGTATACAGTACACTTTGATGACACCAAACCGTTGACTTAGTGGGGTGACAAATTCAATCAAGATTAAGAAATCCCCAGTCAATCTAGTTTACTACTAACAGATAATTAAAGATGGCTCACACCAATGACCTCACCTCTCTGTTTTAACTTTTCCACATTTTTAACACTGCAGACTCAAATAGACTTAAGTCAAAAAGTAGCTCATTGTGTGGTTAACTGGTGAAAAAAAATCACTTTGAATAATAAAAAAAATGAATAACACTATGATCACATAAGAGGCGATACACATAAAGAGGAGGACATTTCGCACCTCGACTCGACCATTGTGAGGAATCGGCTTCCCCAGACTTGCTGGAATTAGCACAACAAAGCGGTGTGACGGCCCCCCTGCAGTTCGTAAACATCAACCAGGTCCTTCAAGTACCTGTGAAGTGCGACTGCACTATGTGCTTTTATCTTACAGGCATCCATGCAAATGTTTCACTACTTCCTCAGCGGGCCCTGAAGGAATACTCCATCCATATACAACACAGCGTCCTCTTATCCACCCCCAACACACACAGTCCTCCTTCCCCTCCCTGCTCTACCTTACCTGGGTCCCCTGGGATGTATTACTCAGGCTGAGCATTCAGTATTCACCACTCATATAAAGGGCACACTCAGTTTTCACGCCTACTGTCCTTAAAAAAAAATGGATCTACAGAGATGGGGGATAAAGTAATGCACAAAATCAGGGGCATCTTGGTTTCATGCAAAGGACACTGAGTAGTATGGAATCTGGAAGAAATCCTAGACCGAGTCCATTTGCTTGCGAAAGTCATGAAAGAGCCTGTTGAATTTGCAATGTCAACATTTAAAATCCTGGTTAGGATAAAAGCCCGCAAAGTCGTCTCTAGTTCAGGTTTTGGAATTTAACTACTTGGAGAGTGTACAAAAAAAAAAAAAAGGAGGTATACAGGGATGCAGTCTTGTTATGCACTTCCATCATATACAAGTATGCAAATGCATGCAATGCTCAACAGTTGCTGTACTACCTTTAATGCAATCACCCTTTTGTTTCTCAGACGACCATTTGGCAGATCACAAGAGCGCACTGGTAACTTGAACCCACTCCATTGTGTATGCATCACAAGTCTGTAAGGATTCACCACCCGCCTGCTCATTATGGAAACCATGCATAATTACCCAAGACATGGAATCACACACAATAGACACAACTACACCACCTTTACTCTGAGTGATCTCTCTTCATACTAAAAAGTGTTAAATGAACCCTGCAGTCAGGAAGAGGGCCTTTGAATGCATGAAAAGGAAAGAAAAGCATGCTGAATAATGAATGCATATGGGACAAAACCAGGACTTGCATAAACTGCAACAACAAGCAAACTTGTGAGTGTGTGTACGTGTGTGTGCGCGCGCGCCATCAGGGGTCGTTTAGAGCTAATCTCTAACGCTCTGATTCATAAATAGACTGTAGTATTACAGATTTAAGCAACAAAGTCTACCTAAAACTAATCCCATGAACAGTTGCAAGCAAATGAAGTGGATTTGCACACAATACCGCTTTGCAACAACCTACATATTATACCATGTCATGGTCCTACCTTGCCAGAGCAGAGTGATGATTGTGTACACAGCAGCAGCAGTGGTGTGTGTCCGGCTTTCACACTGGCAGTGAGATTTCTCCTTCATCCACCAACTCATGTTTCAACTTGATTCGGAACAACAACAGCAAACCTTTCACCAACTTATCAGTCCGGATGAATTAATCCACTCGCCCAGTCGTCTTGTTTTTGCTTATTATTCTTTGTTGTTGTTGTTGTTCAAACTGCGTGACTTGTAGCGAGTTAGAACGAACTGGTTTAGTCCAGAGTGACTACAGATCCGCGGGGGGGATGTGACTGCGCCAGGCGCTCCATGCTGCTTTCATTACGCACAACTTTCTTTCCTGGAGGTCCTTTTCACCGCTCCTGCTCTCCTTCCTCCAGCTGCGCCGGGTTTCACAGGACGTCTGCCTATCAGATTGTTGTGTTCCGTATAAAAAATAAAAAAACCGTCAAGTCGCCAAATAAATAAATTAATAAATGATGACTATCAATAATAACAATAGAAATAATACTACTCCACTTCGTGATCGAGTAGAGTTAGTCGCGATGGCTCCCACCGCTTTAGTCTCGCCGAAAAGCCCCGCCTTTACGTGATCAAGCCCCGCCCACAAGCCGGCCCAGTTTGGCTCGAGACTTCCGGCGTTGTAGTAATCCCGAGGATAGGTGCACTACATAGTGCGCGCGCCCCACGCCAGAGTAGTGCACTTATCCAAGGGGGAGAGAGAGAAGTCATTTGGGATTTAGTCTCAGGGAGGTGAAGAAGGGTTGGAGGCGGAACCAAGTGCAACCGGTGTTCTGCACTGAAATCCCCCGCCCCCCCCCCAAACCCTTCCCCCACCTCACCCCACGTAATCGCGACTTTCAGACATGTGAATTACCTTCACTTCGTGATGGGGAGTTTGGATCATTTTAGTGACTCGGTTCTATGATTCTCGTTCATCAAACGAATGAACGAATCTTATCTGAGTCATTTAGTTCATTTCGTTCTTTTGATCAGAAATAAAATAAAATGTTACATTTCCAATAAAAATACCCCCTCCAACATGTCCAACATGTCTATATACACAAATTTTGTTCCAGTAATGAAAATATTACAATGCAGCTAAGACCATATTATGATAGACAGAACGAGCAGCTCACCTCTCATATCTTCTAGTCCGAGAGGTTCGTTATACTGAATCTATTGCGCTGCATAGCGTCCAGGGGAGTCACGTGACAAAAGAACGAACGACTCAGACTAAAAGACTCATGAGATGAACCGCTCATTTCTCTTTCCTGTACATAACCTACGGAGGTTTTGTGATGCTTTGCGAATGCGCGCCCAGTGGAAAAATGAACGAATCACTCTCTGAGACAACTCGTTCTTCTGAGTCATGTTAAAGACTCGTTCGAAAAGAACAAATCGTTCATGAATGGCCCCTTACTAATCTGCAACGCAAATACGTCAAACGCAAACGTCAAGCTGGGGTTCATTTTTCTTAACAGCAGCCATACCATACTGTTGACGCTTGGTTATTTTTTGATGCTCTTTCCATTGCAACGTGTCTATTTACTTCATGCTCGCATTGCATGTATACCATATCCAGAGAGACTTCAATTCATCTCATTACACATATGAGCAGTTAAGGGCCTTGCTCAAGGGCTCAACAGTGGTAGCTTTCTGGTTTTGAACCTGGGGCCCTGGGATCAACAGCCTTAACCACTGAGCTACCCCTATACGCCCAATCAACCATAAGTATGTCCTCCTTTTTGCCACCCTAACAGTGATGCTCTGACACCTTTCTTTCCATCACAACTAGCATTAACCTTTTCATCAATTTAAGCTACAGTATTGAGTAGGTCCCCCTCTTTGCCACCAGAACAGTAATGACCTCTGTGTTCTGACGACTTTCAATTGAAACCAGTATTAACCTTTTCAGCAATTGAGCTCTTGTGGCTCTTCTATTGGATCGGACTACACGAGCCAGACTTCATTTCCCATGTGCATCAGTGAGCCTTGGTTGCCCATGACCCTGTCGCCAGTTCACCGGTTTTCCTTCCTTGGATTACTTTTGGTAAGTCCTATCCACTGCAGACCAGAAATATCCCACGAGAGGTGCAGTTTTGGAGTTGCTCTGACCCAGTCCTCTAGCCATCACTATCTGTCCCTTGTCAAAGGCACTCTTATCCCTATGCTTGACCATTTTTTTCTGCTTCCAATACATCAACTTCAGGAAAAAAAAAATTCACTTCGCTGTATAACATATCCCACCTACTTCCAGCTGCCTTTGTAACGAGTTAAGAATGTAGTGTCGAGTTATCTGGGAATTTGCATATCAACTTCTGCTTCAAGCTCGAAAAAAGCCATTAGCCAACTACAGGGGACTCGAGGATCAACTCAGGAATCACTTTTTAATTCTTGTGTCTGATAGCTTACCAGCTTACACAACAATCGTTCAAAGTGGATTCAAGTGGTCGATAACCTTAAATGAAAAACCACAAAAAAGGTGGAAAAAGAGAAAAAAAAAACTTTAACCTTACTTTTCACTTTTTAACCTTAAATGAAAAACCACAAAAAAGGTGGAAAAAGAGAAAAAATCACTATTTCTGATAAATAATAGTTAAATCACTACATCTGATAAATATTAGTTAAATATAATGTAAACAAATACAACAACAAAATTATTTAAGTAAGCTTAAAGCATACTATTCCATGAACTGCAAACATGTAATACACAACATATATATACTGTAACGGCTGATTATTGCAAATGTACTCTGAATTCGACACTGTCTAATCTGAAAATGATATAACATCAAACCAAACATCACAATAACCAAAAACTTGTCATCACTCTTTCCTAAAAAAAAAAAAAGCATTACACCCAATCAGCTATGATACCTCCGCATCTTATTAACCCTGGCTGGAAAAAAGAATTTTGTATAACTGTCCAATTAATGCTGCAGCTGAAAATATTTTAAACCAGGATAAGGAAAAGAAAAATTGACTAGTTTTTTCCCCCCACAAGGCACATTCATGTCAAGGCTGCACCTGATGTGCTGCGTGCATGGTTTTCAGAGGACATGATGTAAACTTCAAGGGATATTCGTTTGTTCATGGTCACATGTTTTCCACTTTTGACATTTTCATACCTTGCTAGGTAACAGTAAAATTGTTTTTTTCAGAATTCTGCCACGCTTTCTTCAAAGGCATTCTGTTTTTTGCATCTCTTTAATCTTAATCTTAATAGTGTTTAAACTTCATGGATCAGTTTTTATTGTTCAATCTGCAGCAGTGGCTCCATACACCAAATAAAAAAAATAACTGGTCCAACCCGGTTGTTGAGTTGTTGAAGCACTGTGGCCTCGCACTTCCAGGGTTCTCTTGAGGGTTCGAGTTATGCCTTTAGGTCTGTGTGCATGGAGTTTGCATGTTCACCTTGGTGGGGTTCTGGTTTCCTCCCACTGTTCAAAGACATGGGGAGTAGGCCAATTAGCGTTTCCAAATTCCCTGTGTGAGTGAGGATGTGTGTGTGTGTGTGTGTGTGTGTGTGTGTGTGTGTGTGTGTGTGTGTGTGTGTGAGTGTGTGCCCTGAGACACACTAGCACCCTGTCTCTGGTGTACAGTACACCACCTCATGCCTTGAGGATAAGATAAGCTCCAGGCCTACTGCAGCACTGTACAGGATAAGTGGTACAAAGAATGAGTGCACCTTCAGCTTTGAGTAAAGCACACAATGTGGTTGCCAATTGATATGTGAAAATACTATTTGAGTCCTTGAATTTGCCTGTGCCATAAGGAAAGGAAAACTTCATTGATGTGATAACCTGGTCATTCAGTACATTCATGTCATGAGCTGACTTCATTTTATCACCACATAACATTGCTGAGCCTGACCATCTGAAGCATCAGTTCATACGCGTCACTTCTTACCCTGACGCACACATCGCTCTGAAATAGGATCAATCTGAACTCATGAGGCCACATGACTTTTTTCACTGCTCCAAAGTCTAATCTTTATGCTCCCTATCAAATTCAAGCCTTTTTTCTTATTAGTCTCACTAACAAGTGGTTTTCTTATGGTCACACATTTGAGTACTCATCACATTGTGTACGTACAGTATGGAAATGTCCTTACTTTTTTCCTATTAGTCATAGCTGTGGTTTTAACTGTTGATTTTTCACCAAGTGTTTTAGTGATCTCCATTCATAATTTTTGCATTTCTTCCACAAAGTTGACAGTTCAATACAGTAATTTTTCAGGTTTTGATAAAGTGTTCAAGGTTCACTGCTGTTGGTAATGTCTCCCCTTGCTTTGTAAAACCTGAATTTAAGCCACAGTCTCAAACTGACATTGCAGCACCACACTGACCTGCTCTGGCTTCAGTTTCATTTCTCCTAGTTACATAAATAGCTAGTTGAGCTTCACCCCAAAGAAAGTCTAAAAGCTGTAGTTTTACATGATTTGTCATTTTTATATCCTGCATCAGGAATAAAACTTGTTCCAGGGAATTTTTGCCCAAAATGTTAAAATATTGAAGAATCTGGTGAGTCTGTTACACTCTAAAATCCACCATTGTAGATCAGCAGTGCATTGTTTTAAGCAGAGGTTTGTTTAGCCTCTGGTGCAGAAGCAATCTAAAAAGAGTCTACTCCTCAACACGTTGTTCAGACTGTTACAGTGACTGCCTGCTCACCCTGAAAAGGGTCAGAGTTTTGCTGGTCCTGACTGGAAGCAGAAGACCAGATAGATTGTTGCAGTCAGGCTGCAGGACTTTATCAGGAAATGGGTCATGGATGTTTAGTACCACAACTCCACTGATGTAAACCCTAAACAGTTGTAGTTCTTCCTCAATCAGCTCATGAGACCGCAGATTCATGATCTTTTGCACTGCTTCAGTGTCCTTGGGTTCCGGACCTACCGCATCCACAATTTGTTGACCACATACAATCCTTTGTCATGAGCAGTGATACATTTAGTCTAGAAGAAGCTCTGCTTTTTCATTCATTCATCTTCTATTCCACTAATCCTGTACAGGGTCGCAGGGCCTGGAACCTATCCCAGGAGTCTTTAGGCACGAGTCTACAGGGTGCCAATCCATCGCAGGGCGCATGCACACACACGCACACGCACAGGGCACAAACACAACCTAATCTGCATGTCTTTGAACTGTGGAAGAAACTATAATAGCTGGAGGAAATCCTCAAAGTATGGGGAGAATAAGCAAGTTTCCACGATCACAGACCAGATACAGGAATTGAGCCCTCAAACGTGGAGGCCACCAGGAGCACTACTTCCCATATCAAATCTTTCTCCATTTATAAAGGGTTGTTTTATGTATTGGTGGAAATGAACAAAGTACACCTACTTGAGTTGATAATAGAGTGCATCTGATAATCCACTACAACCTACAGCAAATGTGTGTGTGTGTGTGTGTGAGAGAGAGAGAGAGAGAGAGTTTGGATTTGATTATCCTCTGATAAACCTCTGATCAGTTTGACTTTATTATGCGTTAGTTTTCTAGTTAATATGCTATCGAATAGATCAGCTTAGCACAGTTAAAATATTGGCCAACAAAGTGTAAAGCTTAAATTTAGTTTGTAAATTGACATTTAATTGATTTTAGCGGTTTTCATGACGGTTTGTTGGCTTTAAATGATAACATCTGGTCAGAATGTCTAAATAGTTTACCTTTCTCAGGCATTTTGTGTCATTTTTGAGTGAACAAATAAACACTACCTTGCTACAGTAAAAGCTGAAGCTCAAATAACCTAGTTACACAAAATGGCGGTCAGTACCACAAGATGGCGCTGTTATACCACAGGGGTACGAGCGCGTGCGTTACCGGATTAATAAACTTTTGCAGATATAAAACATTTGTTTAAAACAATTTAAGTACATTTCAAGTGGAATTAATTTCCACATTTACATAAATATACACTTGTACAACAGTGGTTACTACAAAATTGGCTTCAAATCACATGTGTAAGAAAACCCTCACACTGCTCCATGTTTTACCGACTTTGCAGTGATGTAAGGCCTACTCGTTAACTTTTATACAGACACACACATTCTGTCTAGTAAAAAAAAAAAAAAAAAAAAAAGCTATTAAGAAAGTGTCAAATCTATGGACGCATTGCATTCACAAAAGAAAAAAAAATCACAGAAATTATCTCATAATTACGAGATATTATGATAATGACTAACTATATTATCTCGTAATTATGACTTACTAACTTGTGCTTATGACTTAATATCTCATAATTATGAGATACTGATCTCATAATTATGACTTACTTACTATCTCATAATTATCAGTTATTATCTCACAATTATTACTAACTTATTATCTCATAATTATGACATTATCTCATGATTGAGATATTTATGACTTATTATCTCATGATTATGAGATATTAAGTCATAATCATGAGATAATATGTCATAATTATGAGATTCTGATACTGGTAGATATTATTGTCATGGAGTAATTTGGATGATATTATCATTAGTATGTCAACACTGCACAGGTATCTAAAGTGCTTAGGACTGTTCAGGAGGAAAGCACATTCTGTCCTTCTCGAAGTGGCTCTCTTCCTTCAGGAACAGCTAAACCTGTAACGATGTGGGTCTCACAATGTGCAGAACCGCGCATAAATACAATGTTTTGAACGGACGGATCCGCAGACTGCTACTCCGCGGAGTTCTGAACAGGCAGAGGCACAGTCACATATATGTGGTTGCCTGGCAACGCCACCGTAAGGCAATCAGCCTGGACACGCCACACCTGGCGGCGTGTTTATTTAAGGCTTTATTTACCTCCACACTTCGTGCGATCATTTAGGTAGCACCGGTAAGGTATCAGGGCCAAAGACAAAAAAAGAAACAAAGAAAGAAAGAGAGAGAGAGAGAGAGAGAGAGAGAGAGAGAAAGCGTGCGCACTCGGGAAAGTACAGTACAAAAAAAGACACAAACCCCCCCCTCTCTCTCTATCTCTCATAAATCCTCGGTAAGGGCTTAGGCCCCAAGAGGATCTAAAGTTTATTTTTAGTTTCCCGAGCATCCGCTCTGTTCATTTTGTGTTTTCAGTTTAATTTTGTTTCCTTTTAAGTTCCTAATTAATAATCCCGCGCTATCTCCAAACGGAAAGTTCCTCCCGTGCGTATCATAAGCATTCTCACAACTCCTACTTCACTGACACCCTCTAAAACCCTGCGTTAGGGCTCTTATACACATTATAACATCTCGTGTTGCGGCTCTCCATACCGCCCCACGTAACATAACCAGTGTGGATTGCTTCATGGATACAAAATCATGCCTTTTGAAATGCATCTAAGACGATGTCTATACAGAAACCCGGGTCCCAACTTTGTGTGGCGCCTAGATTCCTATGATAAACTCAAACCATATGGAATATGTATTAATGTCCAGTAGTTAATTCACCTAATGTACAAACATTAAGCTAAACGATAGGTTAGGTACTACATCTCCATGGGAAAAGGATACAGTAACTTTCGTTTCCTATGTCATGCGCTAAAATGACCCCTGCCACAAACTCCTTCCCCTTATCTCATAATTATGAGTTAGTAAGTCATAATTATGACATAATTCCTGAGATGTTTTTTCTTTTGTGAATGCAATGCGCTTCCATAATAAAATAAATAAATATATACAGTATTATATTATAGCAGGAATTGTTACAGCTTATCATAAAAAAATACTGATAAACTATGAACATAACATCTGGCTTTATAGTTTATTTCTATGAAGCAAACAACAGTACAGACATTAATATAAGATTTATGAATTTAATTATTAGAATTTAATAATTATATGAACTATTAAATTCTAATAATTAAATTCATAAATCTTATTTATGAAGATGATGTGTGCATATTATACAGGATCATATACATAAATAAATATACATGTAAATAAGAAAGACAATTAATAGACCATTACTTAAAAAGTTGCTCTCTTTGCCATCACCATGACTGACTGTCCATGAATGTTTCACATCTACAAGGACCTTCGAAATACTGTAATTTGTAAAATCTAAATAATAATTACAATAACACATCATCTCTCACTTTGGATGCTGTGTACTGCTAACCTGTGTGATTCATCACCATGAGTTTGTTCCATGTTTGTGGAAAATGGTAAAGAACATTATAAATGAGAAAGAAGAGAATGAGAAAGTGTAAGGGAAGGAGGAGGAGAAATGTAAGGCAGTAGTGGAAAGATAAAGAATAGAATGTGGAAGAGGAGGGAGAGAGAGAAAAAATGGAGGGAAAATAAGAAGGAAATAGTGAGGAGCGTTTTATACACACATTTTCAGGAATCCGATTTGGAAAATCAGATCTAGTGTCTCCTTTTACTGTTCAGACTACATGAAAGAAATCTGATTACATGGCAAAAATCAGATTTGTGCTGGCAGTCTGACGAAGGCCTAAACTCCAAATTAGTTCTAATTTTAACACACTAAATTCCAGATTCATTTCAACTGAGTAAATATTTGAGTAAAATAAGTATTTGAGTTACAACCCTGAGAATGCTTATACACTTTTCTCCTTGTTTTTCTGCCCATATTGGCCCGAAACTTTCTCACAATAAAGACTAGATAATTAACACCAGACAAAAAACAATTTTTTATTCTTCAAAATAAAGCATATATGACAACTAATCTTCAAAACATTCACAGTTTAAGGTCCACAGTACATGAAATCTACATCACCACAGTTTGACAAACAATAGCTAGCATATAACATTGATATCTGCTGCATTATTCTCTTTTTCCCTAACATACACAGTACATTTGATTGTTAAACTCTACTACAATCAGTGTTGAAAGTGTATGTTAACACAAAACAAATACAACCAAAGTGAGGAAAGTGGCACACAGGAGAATACCTGGACAAAAGCTGATTAACTCATCAAATATGTGATGGTTGGTGAAAATCTATAATTCTAAATGTTTTTTGAAACACAGAGAGTATCTACATCTTAATGGTCGGTGCTTAACAGACTACCTGTATTTGAGTTGATTAGTTAGAATATAGTGGATGTATAGGGTGTGTTTTAAATTTTATTTTTATTATTATTATTTTTTTTTATTCTTAACAAATAGGCATATATGAGGAAAAATAAATATATGTTCTGATTCATACATGTCCAGGCTTCTGTGTTTGTACACACACACAAAAAAAAAATTCTACTTTATCTGACAATAATTGATTATAAGTCAAAGCACAGTGACCAGTACATTTAAAAACATAGTCACAGGAAAAATCCGTAATGTGAAACACCTCTGATGTGTCATGCTGCATAAACCTTTGGTCTATTGTACATTTGGATAATGCTTTAACAGATATACAATTTGTGAGAGTATTCATTTAACAACTAGCACCTCTCTAAAACAAAAAGGATTGTCTTGCTGATGGAATAGTTTAAGGTTGAGTGTATTATTTGTGTAGCGCACCATTACCTGCAAAGTGAGTACTAATTTCTAATACACAGTGAAATCTGTTGTACATTCTGCATTTCACTTTTTCAGGTTTTCTACATAATCTACTGAGGACATCGGACTGTTCTGACAATACAAAAGTGGGGAAAAGGGTACAGTAACTTATGACTTGTGACCTGAAAGGAAACAAAGTAGAAAAGAAAAGAACAACTTATAGTCCACAATTTAAGTGGGACTCTGTACAAAAGGTTGGGTTAAAATGCCCCCTAGTGGTAAATCTTCAGTTCCTGAATCATTATAAATCGAGAGTTATGAGGGCCTTGGGGGTTCAAAAAGATTTAATACATGCTGTGAAAAAATGCTACCTGAGTGTCTACTCTGATTCCTCTTATATACTCTTTATGTGACTTAAAATTTTTGTCAAAATTATGTACCAATTACGCATTACTGGCACAAAATCATCCTTTACAAAAATATGTTTTTAGTATATGACCTGTAAATATTCACAAAAATCCTAAGTTAATACTCTTAGTAGTAATTAGTCCTGTCTTATTTTATTTATCCCACTTTCCCAGTCTTTCTGTCTGGTGTCAAACGGGAGGTGCTGTAACAATGACTCAATGTAACAATGTGTGTGTGTGTGTGTGTGTGTGTGTGTGTGTGTGTGTGTGTATGTTGAGGGAGTAGATCCCTTAGGGGTTCCTGTAGATGAACCAGATCTCATTTCGACGGGACGGCACCCCAGGGTTCTCGTAAACGGCCACCATGTATTGGTCTTGGTGAATGTCATCAGAGGCTCCCAGCAGCTCCCATAGCAGACTGATTTGCCGTGAGATTGTCTCCTCCGTGGTGGTGCCATAGAAAACCCTAATGGAAGCACATTCATGCCTTCACCATACACTTTCCACTGAAGAAAAGTGATTCATTTAAATCACTTTATGTTGCCTTTAAATCTTAATACAACCTTGTCATAAATTGAATTATGTAAAATTAAGATAGAATTTCTGTTACCTTACTTCCTGAAATTGGGTAAAAGCTCAAGCCGTTTTCTTTTATGTATAGTCTTGAAATGTTTCCTAATTTTAACTCATTTGAGACACTAACAATTTTAGCTACACTATCTTATTATTACCACACATGTAAGAATATCTATTTATTGCTCAAAATCTTCACAAGCATAAAAATGCAGGGAAGCCTCTTACCGAGTGATTACTCGCACGGAGTCCCTGTGGACAATGGTGATGTCTGGGTCAGCAGGCTGCGGAGGGTTTTCCTGGAACTCCTCAGGCAAGAAGTAAGCTGTCAGGACTTCACTTTCAAAGCCTCTTCCATCCTCTAGCATCGTTATTCCAGTAACTACTGGGACGGTCATACCCAAGTAACCACCTGGAGAAACAGAAACTGTTACGTTTGAAAGTATATAACATTGTTATTGTTATGTGATTTGTGTTAAATTATGTTAAATACCAGCTGAGTTTTCCTTGCAGATGAAGCGCATGAGTTTCATGAAGCCCATGGAGATGCTCTGCTCATATAACTTTTCTCCCACAGTGATACAGGCCCATTTACCTGCTGGATACACTCTTTCCTCATATACCACCTCACCCAGCTAAAACACATGCGTGCGTGCACAAACACAAATAAAGTAATTGGACAAATGCATTTGGATCTATTCCTAGCATAACAAAGGCAGTACATTTCTCTCATACAAGATCACAAGATTGTGGAGTGTGGAAATTTACAGATAAGAGACTCAATTATGCAATTTTAATATTCAGGTGCATCAGGTTTTGGAGGCCTTCACCAGAGTGTGGTGGGTGCATGACATTAAGCATTTCACGACTTTGCAAGCTGTGTCAAGTGAAGCTTTAAGAGGGTGTGTAAAGACCTGTGGAAATGAAGTAAATGTGACAGACTGAAGAAGCTGCTAGTTGCAAGCATGAGCTTTGCACACGGGCAACAGCTATGTGAGTGTCTGGACAGCCCTCCTTAAGCAAAGAACTACCTTGGAAGAGGAACCCCCTACAAAAAGGTAGGGTAATAAATGCTTGCTTGGAATCAACCCGTCTGGCTTACTGTCTCCAGCAGGTCTCCACATCACTAGTAAGAAACGCTAAAAAGCCTGTCAAAAAAACCTCCCAGCAACAGTCATGACTGAAATTGATGGAAAGCCAAAGAAGCAATGGCACTGCAAAGCTGAAGCGCTGCAGGGGTTGAGCTGGAGTACTGAAATATTTACTGCACAATGCACTTTCAGGGCTTTAACCATGGAGTTCCATAAGTATAACTAAATAAAAACGAGCTCTGCCATGAACACACTTGATAATTTATGGGTTACTGGCATTTATAAATTACTGGAACTTGTAAATTTGACAAAGTTTTAGTTTGGTTTAGCCAAAATAAAACCATTTACACACAACCTTACTAATGGATTTAGTATAACAGGGTGCTGCTAATAAATGTTTAATTGTGCCATAATATTTAATGAATCTGGAGCTTATCCCAAAAGCCAGCAGTTGCTCTGAGGCGGGAAGACACTGTGCAAATGACACCAGTCATACACTTGGAAACACAGGGGCAATTAAGCCCAGCCAAACCTCCCCCCGATGCATGGCTGAATCAAACTGGAACGCCTAGAAACTGTGAGATAGTAACTCTACCTGCACAATGATGGCGATCTTTTATAAATGACACACTAGCTAAATGCATCACATGCTTGGGACATGCCTTTAGATTTGGTCAAATGCCATTTAATACTGTCTAGGCATGCACCGCAGAACCACACCTTGAACTACTTTCACCTGAATTGGACTCACCATTGCTGACACGCAGCATTAGCAATCTGTGTTAGTACAGTGTAGTGCAACATTAATAATATTATTAATATGGTGACTCATCCAATGGTGAACTAAGGCCAGAATACACAAACATAAACAATATGAAATATTACAGTGTATTACGATGTCCCACACTAATAATGCAACATTTGTTTGTGTGTGGCAGAATCATAAAAATCAACATATTTTGCCATTCCTTGTACTATCAAACGGTGTCATGTATGATATAGAATTTGCTAGAGTAGTGGGCAACAGTATTGAAGCGGAAGTGAAATTGAAGGTTTTAATGATATTTTAAATTTTTTTAATAATGACAATCAGGATAATAAGGATAATTTGTTATTATACAAAATGAACTTGCTATACACAAATTATTATTTAGTATGAAGTCCTTTATTCTTCAAAACCTGTTAGATCCGATTGGGATCTCATAGAGTCAAAAAGATGTCTGCAGTACTTGGGTGTCACTTGCTCAAGCTATCCTTTGCTTGATTACTTCCTGAATATCATGTACAGACGACGGTTTCTTGACTGCTTCCTGACTTCTTCACCACTGTCTAACAGGTTTCTATTGGGTTTTGGTCTGGAGATGACCCAGGCCATGGTTCCAGAAGCTGAATAGAATGGGCACATTGCCAGTTTTTCAGTTAATTAGCACAACTCCTCAGACAGATTCATCCATCGGAGGCCAATGGTGACTATTGTATTTTTTTCTAGTTGTATAACCGTGGAAGTACCTTTGGTCAACATTCACACTTCAGTCAAACAGGCTAAAACTAATTATGAAAATAACCTGTTTTGCGCACAGGGAGAACTATAATACATGTCATATGTTGTCCTAATACTTCTGGGCACTACTGTACATTTAACAGTGCTCTTAAACAGAAATAGAATAAAAATTTGTATAGAATAAAAATATGAACTTAATCATGTTATAATAATATGAATTGGTCTGAAAAGATTTCTGAAAATTATAGAGAAAATGTAAATATTTGAGACTAATCTATACCTTTTCATGTGTTGATATGGTGACGAAAGGAACAGGTTGCTGTTCCTGATTTCTCCTCGTCATCTCCACAATCGGTCCAGTCATCTCTGGGGATAAAATATGAAGTTCTGAAAGTACGAGTTGTGTTTCATTTGAAAGATTTATTTATCTATTATCTATTTTACGTAGTGTTTGTGAGGTGGTAATTATACTAGGAAAAATGTACTACAAACCATCTAATGGAACACCCACCAAGTATTAACCTAGTGTTTCAAGCCTGTTCATTTCCCTGTAGAACTGGGGCAAATGAATGTTTCAGTTCAATACACTGGTGAAACTTGGACAGCAATCTCTACAGACAAAACTACTGTATGCCCAAGTTCCCATTTGCAGCCTCAGATTAGTTTTTTCACCCTAATGTGAGACAGAAGTTATTTTTTTAGGGCAGTTTGAATACACAAATCTATAAGTTTTTCAGATCTGAGTCATTTTCGTATATGGACCTAGACTGGATGCATCTTTGATACGTCGTCATGCGACTTGAATGAGAGCAGTCACATCAAAATTTATGTGACTTGTCTATGGTGCTGACATCTTTAGTCAGCACCGGCAGTGCAGGGATTTCATAGTGCTTTTATTTTTGCTAAAATCACATTCATTGTTAAAAATGTAAGAGTGGTCAAACAAAAATTATGTGCTTTAACCCGGTGCCTGCAAGGACTTATCGATATGCACGTGTGTCGTTTCAGAGGACAGACGCATCCACAGAAAAAAGTCTCTTGTAAATATGATTGCGAACGGTCATGATGTGCAAATCCGGTCTGACCAAGAAATCGGAATTGAATGATGTGGCTTGACATGTGAACACAGCCTATGTGTCCTTGTAGAGTTAGATTTTTTGCCTTGGAATTACACTGTTAATCAGAATCACTTTCAAGGCAAAAAGTACCTTAATTGGATACCACATTTTACCAAATTATGTGCCAATGAAGTCAAAGTCAAGTCAAAGTCAACTTTATTGTCAATTCTGCTACATGTACAGTGCATACATATAGAGAATCGAAATTACGTTACTCT
>JAQMYG010000007.1:10140159-10151560 GCA_030014215.1 Clariallabes teugelsi
CACTTCACAGATCAGCAGCTCAGGTCCAACAGACTGTGTGTCTGTGTGTGTGTGTGTGTGTGTGTGTGTGTGTGTGTTTGTGTGCGCGCATGCGAGTGTGTGTGTGTGACCCAGTTAACAGCAGTCCTCTCCTGTTCCGACATCCAGAAATTCCAGCAGAAGAGACAAAGCAGAGCAGCAGCTCCAGTACACGCGGTCGACTGAGCTCTGACCCTCTGTAGTGAGGAACAGGAGGAGGGAATTATGTTTACACAGAGGAAACGCCCAGCCGTTCACTTCCACCATAAAGTTCAGTGTGGTTAAAATCTCAAACCCGGAACACATTTATTAATCTCAGGAATGTGTTTAACTCACGTCCTCAACATGAAACCTATCCAAGTTTTCAGACACTTTCAAAATGTATCCAGGTTAAATTTTACATCAGAGGATAACCATAAATGTCTAATCATCCATAAGTTTAAAGAGTACCAACACATTTGTTTTGAGACTATATAAAATGAAAAGATTGTTAGAAAACTGTACGGTGCTTTTTTTATGTTAAATTTCTACATCTAAAGAAGATCTAAATCTATAAAACGTCTGTAGAACTTTTGTTTAGAAAAGTGTCTTCTTTTATCCAGTTACGTATGTAGACCTGCAATATGATTCCATAGAACTTCTGTTATGACTGAGATTTTGCAGAATTCAGATTTAGTTCTATAACAGTATAGGACATTTTTAAGCAGACACGGATATACTACTGATCTTTGTTTATAAGACACTTCATTTTAAACAAAATGAAATATCTTTAAGTTAAAATCAGTCATTCTATAGGTTATTTAGTCTTCCTTGCTCCAAAAGATTCAAGAAGTAAGATTTAAAATCCATCTTTGCTTAAAAGATGTGCTTAGTCTAAACAGGTACCAGTTGTCAAAACACTGTTTCCAAAGTCAATTATACCAACTGGCAAAACAGAATCCTCTTTCAGGTGAAATATATATTGCCTAGGCAAAAAAAGTTGCCATTTCAGAAAGGCCAAAATTTTGCCCATCATTAAGCAAAGAAAACAACTAAGGATGAACCCCCTGGATCTGGGTTAAGAACCCTTCAACACATTATCAAAACCTGGAAGAAGTAAAAAAGCTATTACTAGATGCTGGTACAAACCTAATCCGCCACAAATACAGGACTGGATCGATGTTGTAAAAAATGTGTTTATAATGTGTCATATTCCAGGACTCAAATTGTGAAAGAGTGGTTCTGGGAGCATGAGGAATCATTTTCACACATCAACTGACCACCACATTGTGTGCTGTAATCAAAGCTGAAGATGAATGAATGAAATCTTAGCATGTATTATTATTTTTTTGGCCGGACAGTGTAGTTAGTATATATTTAACTGTCATGTAAAGAAATGGCAAGCAGTGCTCCATGTGTTAAATGGATACAGAAGGGTTTATGTATCCATTTTTTAAATACAAACACCATACTACAGTACAGTAAATGAGAAGCTAGGATGTAGGCTACCTCATGGTAATATTTCTAAACAGGGAGATAACGTTACAATACTAAGTGATTTGTGACATGTGATACATGTGCTGTGTGCGGGAAGCTGTTGTGTCCGTCCCAATCCGAATTCTAAACCCTGTTAGAAACGTAAGGGACCATAAAGTTTTGAAGGTATATTTGCAATGTTGTGTTTGGGTCATTCATTTAACCGCATCTCAATATCATCAAGTAATTCTAAAAAAAATAAAATAAATGTTGTCCTGATAGATAAATAAATAGATAGATAGATACTTTATAGATCCTGAAGGAAATTCCCAGCAGGTGGACATCATCTCAATGTCATTACAGCTATGTTACAATGGCTGTTCAATGTTAGGGTACCTACTGGTAGGTGACCTAACTTTTTTTTAATGAACTTTTCTTACAGAAGCGTAATTCTTTTCAGATTTCTATTCATGTGGTTAAAATGTTAATACTCTTTATATGTTTAAATTGTCATTGCAGTTTTAAGTACATTATTATTATTGTTGTTGTCGTTGTGGTGGTGATGTTACTCTAAATTAAATTAAGTTAGTTAAAAGACATGGGTCCCTTAGATTCAAGGTCACTAAGGTGACAAGTACTGCAGTAATAAGAATTATCTAAAGAAAGTGCCTAAAAGTTTAAAAACTCATACCAGCTATGGTGGCACAAATTGCTGTTTGATAAACTATAATTGTGTTATTTTATTTACGTAATTGAGCTAGACACCCAATGTCTCCTCTAATTCATACAGACCTTTTAAATTATATATAAAATTTTATTTCACAGTGATTTAGACAACTTTAACCAAATTTTATATATTTTTTTACACAAAAATCTTCTCCAGTAAATATTCAGGTAAAAAGCATTTTCTTACACTACCACCATCTGTTGGAATACGAAGAAATCACAAGCGGACTGTAAACTACATGGTTATCAACCTGCTGTTAAGTTAATTAAACTTGACTTACCTTTACACACATTTTAAATACAAAGTTATTTTAACTTTTAAGTACAATTGGGAGTATGCCTGGAAAATATGATTATAAAAAATCCATACTATTTAGAAAATGTTTGGGGAGCAAACCCTTTAAATGCTAAATAAAAAAAAAAAAGAGTATACTGCAAATGTGTACTGAATAAATAAATCAATGAATCTATGAATAAATGTGTTTCTCCAGTTCATGTGCAAACTTTTTAAACGTTTCTGTGTCGGGTCTGTATGCATGTTCTCCCCAAGCTTGGTTGGGTTTCCTCTGGGTTCTCCGGTTTCCTCCCAAATTCCAACAACATGCAGATTAGGTTAATCGATGTTCCCAAATTGCCCGTAGCATGTAAATATTGAGCGGAGGTCCAACCACGGTCGTAGAAAATGGGAATAAATACAATGGACACCATTGGCCTCCACGGTCCCGAGTTGGACTACAGAGGGTCCTAAATGGATGGAGGCTGCATGTTATTTTATCACAATTTCTGAACCTCTTTTCAAATATACACATGGTTGATAAACTAAAGGAGAAAAACCGAGTTGTTGTATTAGATGACACGCTCCACCATTATCAACAAAACACCAACTATTTTGGAAAAATGGTGTTCATTCCCCCAGAACAGTCCCAAAGACTTACATATCGAAACCTGTGTGATGTCCTGACACCTTGATAAGAAACGTATCTTTACTCCACACAACCTTAACACAAGTTTAATTATTTCCATGGACCATCAATCAATGTTGGAGTAAGACTTCATGGAACCATTATAACTTCTTACTGCTAAGGTAATAAATCCACAGGTTATAGCTTTAGAGTTTATTTCATTGATTTACACAATACTATGTATTTATCAAATACAGAAAAAAGCAAAACAAAAGTATTTTTCTGTGCACTCATAAAACAGAACACACTGGTTCATTTTTTCCTGTATTCAGTTACATGTGAAATGCTGCAAAACCTTAATTGAACACAAAATATCCTATAAAAGAGGTCAACTCCTTTAAAAGGGTAATACAAAACAACATGTTAATAACAATAACAGTTAAAAATAATGCAGGCAAGGTTAAAACCGTTTCGGTATTCACAACAGTTAAGACAACCGAACAGAGTAAAAACAATACGAAACGAAAATATGTTCACATATGGAATGGGAACATAAGGAGCAAAGCTTGCCTCAGTGGTATACCGCAAAGGAATACTGTCATATAACATAAAATGACATTTGTGCAAAAATATGTCTGCAGATCTTTATCTCGACAAACGGACTGGCCGCATTTTAGTGTTTTTTTTTTTTTTCCCCAATCACTCTTGGCTGTAAAGGAGGGCAAGTTTACATCATTGTAGTGCTTCGTAACAAAACTTCTAAAAGTCCAAACATTTGATGAACAGAATTTCAGCTTCGTAGCCGCATACGAACGAAGCCAAGCTGTCCGATGAAATGCACTGTGAGCTATGACGAATTATGAACATTTTTGTACAGTCGACAACGAGACTACACACTAACTCCTCTATACTGTATGTAACAGTGTACCAGTCTCAACTTGGTTTATATATATATAAAAAAAAAATATACAGAATAACACTGCAATGCTTACAGAAATGCCCTCAGCCTCAGATCATCCTCAAATCAAACCGAAGACCTTCTCTCCTGGTTCTCCCACTTTCAAACACACATGTGCAGTAACTCACACACACAAACACACAGACACGCTGTACACACACGTGAACCCTTTTATGATGTGTTAACCATTTTGCTGATCTCCGTACAATCAAATTGTATGTTCAATGTTCTTCGCTATCTTTAATTACACACGCACACACACACACGCACATATACTGTATATATACATACAGATGTGTAAAGGGATTATTGAGAGAATTGGATATATATAAAAAGACAGCTCTACTGTAAAAAGATGGAGCACCTTGCTCTCAACTTGTTGTCTTTTAGCGCAAGCCCTTTAATGGCAGTTAACAGCTGACGCAACTGACCCTGTGTAGGCAATACCACTCCAGCAAGTACACTCGATAAAGCCCTAGTGCACTACCATAGTTCATTCATTTTAATCCAAGGATAATATTATGTGCCCAAATATTTTTGCGATCACAAATCTGCAGAATCTGGCCTATACATCAATAACACACTTAAAGGGCATATATTTTTTTATTTAATTTATTTTTATCAAATGCGTGTAGAGTTTGGGGGTTTGAGTGCAGATCCGTATTGAGACATTCCTCAAACTGAGGTATCTGTATTGTTATATCGCAGTCATGAGCTAATTTGAATCTCCCTTTAAATTTGCACCAAACTGAGTTCCTCTCTTTAAGTTAAAAGCTCAGACAGGGCGAGAGCAGCATCTAGTTCATAGTATTCCTTGTTTTCCTTTTTTTTTTTTGCTATTACTGTGCTTTAGACTCAAACTACATGCTAAGCACCGCATTAAATCAATATCCCGGTGTTTTTCAACCTAATCTCGACCATATTGTAGAGCATGTGACATTACCGCAGACGGATTTTGAAGACGTTCCCGAGTACTAAATCCGTTTACACGGAGCAACAGCATGCCACACTAAAGCAAGATGATCAAAAAAATGATTCCTGTGTTGCGTGTGGCATGACACTGCTTTACTTCCTCAACTACAACGTTACTTCCTATTTGCATTAGTTCCCATTTATTGTTTAAAGCAGGAAAAAAAAATAAATAATGGAAGAAACTCTTGTAAACACGGTTTTTTTTTCTCCTGCCAGAGACGAGCTGTTATTAATCGTGTAGAAAAATGTGAAGAAAAATAAAGATAGGAAGGAAGTTGCCGAGAGTTTAGTTTGCTTTGGCGATCCGCCCACCATGTAGTTTAAACAATCAGTTTTCACACCGATAAGTGTGTGTTGTTTAAGTCGTTTTAAATTAGATGCTGTAGAGCAACGACTGCTTCTCATTGGTACTAAAAAAAAAGTGGTCTTGTCAGGCTTTATGCTTTCTAGTGTGAGAGTAGGGTTAGGCTTTGTGGGCTTAATGGTGCACGGGTTCATTTTGGGAAAGCATGGGTAACCTGAATAAATGTTTACTGGGTTGCTCCGGTGTTACAATCAGTTAAAACAATCAAGTGAAAACGATTTTTTAGCTATTAAAGTTCAAGAGCCCTTGGATTTACACGTTAGTCATTTTCTCAGCGTAGGAAAACACGTCGAAGGTCTTGTGTGTCGTAATCATATTTATATATATTTGATATATATTTGGCGAATACAGATGAGGCTGTGAAACCCTGGAGTATTATTTTAACGGGTGCGAGTCCCTTCTCTCAACTTCAACCTACAATCTTGAAAAGGTGAGCCAGTTAAAAACGAATAGGGCTCTTTAAATTTCACAGCAAGGTCTGAATCACTCTGAAGAGCAAACCTGATCCCACCCCACCCCACCCCCCAAATCTGTCTCAACGATCTCCCCCATTTCCTAGTACAATCACCCTCGCTCCTGCACCACCACCATCACACGCACACCACCATGTACACAGAACAAATACGACCACAGGATTTCATTGAAATAATAAAAACGCTAACCAACAAAGTGCAAAACCAAGCTGCCATTACGTGGTGGCTACAAAATTCTAACCACAATATGTATACAAAAATGGCAGCATATTTATATATATATTTTTACATACAAACCTTCTTTCCTTTTGCTGGTGCAACAGCCAAGAACAGAACAGAACATTAATAAGAACAACATCCATGTAGTTTGGGACACAGGCTTCAGAGCGTTTCCACAGGAAAGTCCACATTTCAGGGTTTTTAAAAATTTTTTTTTTACAGTCTCCCTCGATCGGTGTCTCCCTTGCTTCTTGAGGCGAGCGCCAGAGAAAGTTCCAGAGCGCCACAGGTTCGTCACAGGGCCTTGGTGTAGCCGAAGATTCCCACGGGGAAGTGCTTTACATGGGTGGGCCACTGTGCGGCCAGCTGGAAAAACTTCACATCGTGCCACTCCACACCATCAATGGAGACTGGTCAAGAGATGAAAGGAAGAAATGTCAATTATAGCAATCAATTGAACTACAGCTGTGACTCGTAAAAAAAAAAAAAAAAAAGTCTGAAAAAATGATGTGGAACTGCACGAGAATTTAAAACAAAAAGAGAATATTAAATTTTTTTATTTTGTAGAGACGTAAATAACTGCTCAATTCTATCCTTCCAAGCGGACATCGCTAAGCAACAGAGTTGATTGCACTGACCCATGACTTCTCGCCAGGGGTCTCTGCTGTAAGGAAAGTTTCGCTGCTGAGGCAACGTACAGGTGCACACACACTTAAATACCCAATCATACACTCTGAGCGATCTGGAAACACCAATCAGCCTCCAACCAGAGGTTAAAGATAACTGTACTTAGACATACCTGTATATGTTTTACTTTTACTCCACTATATCGTACAATAATTATCCGTACTTTCCACTTCACTGAATTTCTGCTTGCCATTGCTTTATATAGTATAACCACAGTGATATGTAGCATTTGAAGTGGTGATACTGACACCTAGTGACTATTTTATGTAATTGAGTGATTTGCCTTCCCTTCAAAAAAAGCTCAATCATGTAGCAGGTGTTTGAAATCAAAAGCGGAGGTGGTTACAGACAGAGGCAGAACAGTTTATAGTTTAGAAGCAGAGAAAGAGAGAGAGAGAGAGACTTTCTTGCAATGAGTTAAAGGCTACAGTGAGTTAATACATTAGCTCAAAATAAAGTATTTTTTAAACTTACATTCATTTGAAGTAGAAATGTAAATGGAGGACTTTTACTTGAGTAATACTTTACCTGGGATATCTCTACTATTACTCAAGTACAGGATTTTTGTACTTTGTCCGCCGCTGCCTATAACACAGGCTTTGGATGGCCTTTACCCTGAAGAAACCCATCAAGAACAGGGAGAAAATGCAAACTCCATGCACAGACCGGAGGCGACATTCAAACTCCCTGCCCTGGACATGCAAGGTGACACTTCTAAACGTGATGGCGTTCATTAGAATTGTAAAATTGATCCAATGAAACTGATTCCAAACCAAGGTTGAAATAAAATAGGAAAATGGTTACAAATTGTTGAACCCAGCTTGTTTTGTTTTTTTACCAAGAACCTGAAAAGTCCTTCTTGTGGTGGAAAACTGAAATTTGTCTCCACTGAATCTGAACTGAATACTGGTGCTAAACTAAATCTTATTGGCTCAGTAGTGAACTGAAATGCATTAATCGCTACTTGTTTACTGTATCGTATCGAATCCAGCTTACTGAAATCAATTCACACCACAAAATACTAAAATCCAGATGTAATACTACAATATAACCAGCAGATGGCAGATATTTACTAAAATGACTTTCTTAGCACTGAGCAATAATTGAGCTTGTGTGTGAAGTCTGGGAATGAAGACGAGAAATTCATTTTTGTTTCCTTTTACACACACCTATGAGAGTAGTCATGAACTTGTCATATGATAAAACTCTATAATCCCTAATCATTTCCCAAAGCAGCACTACAAAATACTAAACATCATCTCCTAGGAATCCAGTTACATCCAACATAATATTACTGTTGGTACAAATGATAAACGTGAAACACAAAAGCCAGTACATGTACAGTTTAAATCACATTTAGCAGCCATCTCAGATTTGATGAATCACACCATAAGATGAGAATATACATTCTGATTATATTCAACACATGTAATGTTCACAGGATTTATAATGGTCCCATCATTATACATTTAATACAATTCGATAAATGTCTGAATGTCATTTACTTTTGTTATAAGCTCGTCCCACACATTGGTATAAAGCTGTGATCAGTGTTTAAATCTCCTGGCCTTGCTACACCACTCTGTTCACACAGTGCGAGTGCCAACTTGTCTGATTTCATGCTTTAGAGTAAGAAAGTGAAAATAAGAGGAGATGAAAGGAGAACATGTTTCAACCTTGGGAAAAAAAAATCTTTAACAATAAAGGGACTCAGTCAAAATCAGTCATTTAGGTAGAAAAAGCATTAGTGTATATTTAAAAAAAAAAAAAAAAGGAAAAATGGAGTAAGAGGAGCAGCTAGTGTGATGCGCAGTGGGGACATGAAGCAAACAGGATTGCACAGACGCAGATGAATAAAATCATTTACTTATAAAACTCCAAATGATCAACCGACATGACTGAATGGTGATAGCAGTAACCTTTCAATTGGATTCATTCAGGGCTACAAATAAGACGATTTTAAGCAATTGGTCCAAGCAGTTCTTAATACTACACAGGTGTGGTAAGATTATTCACTTCTCAAACGTCAACCAATTTAATAACTATTTAATACGGAAGGCGAGGAAATTGCTGAAGCGTCAGTGGAAGTGATGTCAGTATTAAGGTAAGCTCTTTCCTCTGAAAAACTGACCACTAGAAGTCAAATGGAAAAAAAAACAAACGGCTTGGGCCAGTTGAACAGTAGCGTTGTAATTTGATGTAAGGAGAATAAATGCATACTCTGTAAACCATCATGTTTCATAATCGACTTTTGTCTAAACAAGCTGTTCGCTAATAAACCAGAGACAATTAAATCAAATGAAAACACTAATAAAATGAAACCATTCCCCGTCTTTAAGGTAATATGTCTAGCCCTGGAGCAAGTCCCTGGGTTCACACTTCAGTTAAATCATTGACATAAATACATGTCACTGCCTTAATGACACACACACACACACACACACACGTTTGTATACTGCTACAGAAGAAGTTTCGAAAATCACTGAACTTTAGTATTTATTTATTTTTCCAAGGTATTGTATTGTACTTGTTTTTGAAATGACACTGGATTCCCAATGTGACTGCGGTTCACCAGGCCGTGACTTATTCAATCGCTGACAAATCAGAACCAACCAATGGAACATGACTTCAGATTCAGTTAAACTAAAGGCTTTGTGTAATCCTGTTGTTTCTCTCATGGACTGTAGTATTTTCCAACTGTTTTTTTTTCTTTTTCAGTTTCTGAAAGCCTGAACACTCATTTTTGTGTGTGTGTGTGTGTGTGTGTGTGTGTGTGTGTGTGTGAGAGAGAGAGAGAGAATGTGCATGAGTGATGTGGTTTGTGGGCTGCTCATGGTCCGTTCTTGTGCATACTATCCCACTGAATCATCACCCCATGTTATACTTCTACTTCAGTCACAGTGATTACACCAGCTGGGTGTTCGAGTAGACCGACTCTGTATAGTCATGTTTCCGTACCTAATGTTAAAAGTGAAGAAAAAGTAACATAAACAAAAGATGTTTAAAGTTCTCCATTATTCAAAAACTATGCCCACGTATGACGATGAGCTGGTATGAAGGTACAACACAGTTGAGAACCCGTAACTGTAAAGGTTAATCTGTACCAAAACCAAATGTTATCATTTATGTTTTTGTTGATGTCACCCCAAATGGACTTATTACACTGCATTAAGTACTGTATTACATTAATAGCCTAATATTTTTCTTTCACTGAACGCAGAACAGTGGCGTAGTGGTTAGCACTGTCGCCTCGCACCTCCAGGGTTCGGGTTCAATTCCCATCTGGATCTGTGTGCATGGAGTTTGCATGTTCTCCCCGTGCTTAGTGGGTTTCCTCCAACAGACCAAAAACATGCAGATTTTGCATACTTTTACTAAGCTCAAGAATATGACATCATTTAATTAAAGAAGCCAAAAAATCATGATTGACCTAATAAAAATCCCATCTTGTAAAAAGCAAAGGAAACCCTTGATGGAACAATGGCATTACTAGAAATGTTAGAAAACCATTACACTGGCTTGTATGCTTATCATCATGCCCTGATTTTTTTTTTTTTTAGATGCCCCCCCCAGTGGGAACTAATCAAATCTGCTTCTGTATTATTCATGACGGCATGGTGTGTGTGCTGTGTGTGCTGTGTGCGTGAACCATTCTTTACCTCTCAGCATGGTGTGTTGGTGTTTGGCCGTGCAGATCAGCCTACTAATACCATCGATCACCTGGCTCTTGGAGTCCACGTCCTTTTCCTTCGGCTTCTTACTGAGGAAAATCACTACGAACGGAGAGACACACAAAATGCTCACTGTGGTCTGCTGTGCCAGCTCCAAAATATCACAGGGAGAAATCACAAGCACAATAATGCACCATCTGCACTTTCGACAGACACTGCATGAGAAAAATGGACATGTAATATAAAGCTGTGGACACAATTACGAGGCTGCGCACAATATAAAATAGAAAACGCTAAATAATAGGATCTGTTGGATCAAAGGCTAGTTTAATGTAATTTAATCATCAATATTGTTACAGTAAACCACACGTGCAGTGATTCATATGATAATTACAATGAGAACTATTTCAAAGAGAAATATTAGCAACATATACTGCCTTGTTCCAAAAACAAAACCCACACACTCATATTTAGTTGGACTCAATTTTGAATACAGTGCATTTGCTGTGGCATTGTTTCGAAAAACTTCACAGCATTTATTATCCTATAGAGAGTTCAGTTCATTTTTGGCCGAAATCATGCTACTGAACCACTCTATAAAGACTTCTCCAGCACATCCCAAAGATTTTCACTGCGGTTACTTTGTGGTGGCAAAACCATTCCAGACAATGTTTTCTCATGACCCCAGAACCACTCTTTCAAAATTTGAGCCCAATGAATTTTGGCATTGCCATCCTGGAGTATGCCTGTGGTATCTGTGCCTGTGGTAAGGGGAAAAAAATACCCTGGTCATTCAGGACATCGAGGTAGTCATAGATTTTATTTTCTACTGCTGGCCTCAAAATTGGCCTAAAAAAATCTGACTGTGCTTATAAATAGTGAACTTGGTCCTGTTAAAATAATGAATAAAAAAAAATATATAGATACAAAACTTTGCAAGTTGTAGGTCCTATATA